>PVKC010000574.1:39205-64005 GCA_004027635.1 Crocidura indochinensis | reverse complement strand
TTTCTTTCTTTCTTTCTTTCTTTCTTTCTTTCTTTCTTTCTTTCTTTCTTTCTTTCTTTCTTTCTTTCTTTCTTTCTCCCTTTTTTCTTTCTTTCTCTTCTCTCCAATCATGACAGTAGTTCTTGAAATTCTTTTATACAATGACAGATATGGCACATAGGTAGCTGAGTGGGAACAAGAGCTACTATTTCCTTTTCTGCAGAAAGTAATTCCTCATTCTATCTTGAGGTTACATTCCCAAGAGCAGGTATAGTAGGGACAAGTCTAATGTAATGAAGATCAAGTGGAACCCAGGCACTGCTTAATTACTATGTAGAAAGTTTGATTAGAAATTCAAATCTTCAGAAACAAGAAGGGTATTATTGAAAGAAAAGATAACTTATGTAAAAACCATCAAGAGTAAATAAACTTGGCCTCTATGGGGAACCAGAAATCTAATGAGTAACGGTGAGAAAGGGAATGGAGAAAG
Source organism: Crocidura indochinensis (assembly GCA_004027635.1). Taxonomy (NCBI): domain Eukaryota; kingdom Metazoa; phylum Chordata; class Mammalia; order Eulipotyphla; family Soricidae; genus Crocidura; species Crocidura indochinensis. The sequence goes on along the minus strand of PVKC010000574.1, from coordinate 63,536 downwards.
ATCGTTAGAGCCCAATACAGTAAAAGTTTGGAGGTCAGTGAAGAGCATATGTTTTAAGAGCAATGGGAAATAATTGGCTTATTTGAAAGAGAAACAAATAGCTTTACTTGTTTACAAATGATTTGGGCAGTTTTGTGGATAACTGATTATAGAAGGATAAAAGTGGAAGCAGAAGTTAGCCAGTCACCATTATAAAGAGGTGTCTTGTCATGGTGTCAGCAGTGGAAATGTTAAAGAATGTTAATATTTTAGATAACGAGTTAAAGATTAACATTGCTCGTGAAGTATCTCCTTGTTAAACTTTCATCAGGTTACTACATCCTTGGAGTGTGTGAATAGTTGGCATGTCCTATTTAAATTGGGTTTGACTGCATCAACAAAAACAAGCAATTTCTGTTTTCAATGGTTGATGTGCTGATGTGAAAACTTTCATAGACTTCCACATTTGTTTTGTTTTGGGGTCATACCAGAATGTGCTCAGGACTTATTTATGATTCTGCACTCAAAGATCATTACTGGCATACTCAGGTGGTCATAGTGGATACCAGGGATCAAACTAAGGTTAGTTGCTTGTGAGTCAAGCATCCTATCAACTATACTACCTCTCCAACCTAATATATACTTAATTTTGACCTCTTTACCTAATTATAGTTTAGAAGTAGCCAATAAAGGGAAAATAATGATGACTGAGAAGGCAACTTTTAAGATGTCCTAGTGTATACTTGATTAAAATGATTTTATATCCAGGAGAGTTTTGAGTGTAGAATAGCTTAGTATTCAGAAATATTGTTGCTTTTGTAGGCCAGAAGAGTGAAATGCAGCTATCTAAATCTTGAGAAACCTGCAAAAATATATATAATATAATACAAATTTTTATAAATATATAATATATAAAACTATTTCCTTAAGTAATTAAACTTTGGGTTTTCTATAACTGTTATTTAAATATTATAATACTCGGACAAGAGTTATAGTACAACATGTAGGACACTTTGCTTATATGACTCCGACCTGAGTTCAATCTACAGAACTTCATATAGTCCCTCTAGTATTGCAAGGAAATGATTCTTGAGCACTCCTGTGTATGGTCAAATACAATATTAGTAATATTACTAGTGATCTATAATATATATAATATTGAGAAGTAACAACTGAAGACACTGCAGGAATAGTTATGAATTATCTATACCAGGCAAAGGTTTATAGAATTATTTTTCAAATTATTTATACATTTAAGAAGTGGGTGACAGTTATGAAATTAATCCAAAATGCATCATGTGAAGATTAAAACTTTCAATTGCCATGGGGAAAAAGTTATCTTTTGTAATTTTCCCAGAATTCTTATTTCCAGTATACTACTTGGATGATAATGCTAATTCGCAATGAAAAAGATAGTTCAAACCTTTCAAGAGGAACTTCTACCAATCCTTTTCAAACTCTTACAGGAAATTGAATAAACAGAAACACTTCCAAATAGTTTTTACGGAGGTAAAATTACCATGATACCCTAATACAGTTAAAAAAAAGGCAAATTAAAAAAAATTAGAAAAGTTGTATTTGAAGTGGATTTGAAGGAGTGCCAGGTAATCTATTTAAATCCATCCTTTCCCATTCAATATCACTTAACACAGGGGTAGCAAATAGCTATGTTCACCTGACAAAAGAATAAAGGAAAGACAAAAAGAGAGTTGCAGAGTAATGGACCAGGAACTGTAGCCTTTGGAACAGCAGCAATAGACAACAGAGCAGCAACACAGGAGAGAAACTTGTGTGATTCTCGCAAACTGTCAAGGACTGTTATCAAGTAGTGGACCTCAAACTATGACCTGTGGGCCACATACTGCATTTGTTCTCATTTTCTTTCTTCACTTTAAAATAAGATATATGCAGTGTGCATAGGAATTTGTTTGTAGTTTTTGTTTTTACTATAGTCCAGCCTCCAACGATCTGAGGCACAGTGAACTGACCCCCTGTTTAAAAAGTTTGAGGACCCCTGTATCAAGAGGATTGATAGGATGAGTGATGCAACCATTGAGAAAGTGAACAACAGGAAGCCAAACTTGTGCATAATTTTTTTTTTTTTGGTTTTTGGGCCACACCCAGTGACGCTCAGGGGTTGCTCCTGGCTATGCGCTCAGAAGTCGCTCCTGGCTTGGGGGATCATATGGGAAACCGGTGGATCGAACCACGGTCTGTCCTAGGCTAGTGCAGGCAAGGCAGGCACCTTACCTCCAGCGCCACCACCCGGCCCCAACTTGTGCATAATCTACTTGAAAGAAAGCAAAGAGTGAAAGAGAAAATTAAGGATATTACATCCAAAAAGCAAACTGGGAAAGAGACCTGGACTTGGGACAGGAAGACCGAGCTCCCTATTTACACTATACCATCATGAAACTTTAATATTATCAACATTAGCATTTTTCATGCTTGGTTATCATTAGAACTCAAGGACTTATATAGGAGCTAGTCCAGTTTTGTGGGAAAAGAAAAATTCAGTTATAAAAACATATGGTGTCAAACTATCCTATTTTCCCAAATCACTATTCTCTATAAAAACATATGTATTTACATGTACAAATATTGTGATCATTTTATGCTTTGATAGATGTAATCTGAAATGTGCATGAAGGTTTGAATCAAGAGCTGTGTGCTAAAAAATTAAGGCACTTTCTTGTTCTGAAAATATGTGAATAAGTCTTGCTTCATTTAATTTTTGTGAGCATTTACTTCACAAAACTATTTTATTTTCTGTCTTTTTTAAATTAAAGCAAATAATTTCTTAAAAAATTGAAATATAACCAATCTCGCCATGTGATACTGTTCTTCCTTTGCATAGGCACATTAAAATGGGAAATTATATTCAAACACATTGTTATCTATAGAGATGGGAACACACAAATCTTGTAATGCAGTAGGACCTTACATCCTGAACATTGTCATAAAGACCTGGCTCATTGTTAAATAAGGAAGTTTGTAGAAGTGTCTCTCCATTTAATTTCTATATAAGAACCAAGTCAATTAGATTATTGGACTTGTTCTAGCATCCCCATAGGCACCAATCTTGCTGGGAACTGTTCAATAAAAAATTTTGGTGAAAGAGTCCCTCAGTTTAATGCTTATGTTTGAACCAGGTCACGGGGATTGTTGGACTTGTTCTTGCAGCCCCCTTATGCACTGATAACATCAGGTAGCATTATTCCTTGCTTGCATGGGCACATTAAAATGGAAAATACTATACATACAAATAAGTTCTTATCTAATAGAGATGGGAACACACTAATTTTGTGGTGCAATGAAACCTTACAAACCCTGAACATTAACATGATGACCAGGCACAGGCCTCAGAGGTTTGGGCATTTTCAGTCAGTCCTGAACCAGAGAAGCCATCTATGAAATATTCAACGTTGCTTATGACATCACCTGGAAGCAATCCTCTACAGGTAAGACCCTACTGCTGCTCTATCATCGATTTACTCAAAAGAGTCTTCCCTTAACTATGAGAAGATTTAAACAACAATGGCTTGCATACTGGACAGGGTTTTCTGCATTGCCTGTTAATTGTGAGATGAAATTAGACTCCGCTCCGCACCATCCTGACTTCAATGTGGGATGTACAGATTCCAGGACCTTTAATGCAGAGGCGTGAGATCAACAACAGAGACTTTGAAAGGTATAACTGTATGGGCACTGCAGACAATGACAGGGATTAGACAAATTAGTTTGCCTGGAGCCCAGAAATGGTCTTCTGTCAGGAAACTTCAAGGGTAGGGTTTCCTTGTACTGAGGCCATAGTTTTTCCTTTCCATGACCTCCATACTTTGGTGGGCCCATGCAAACGATAATTGCCACACTAACATTGTTTTTTACAGTGCTCCTTTGACTCCAAACCTTAAAAGAAGTTGATGGTCACTATCACTAATAGGTATAAATAGCACAAACCTGAGAACAACAATCCATGTTAAATTATAAGAATTGTGTCCTTGTGGTGTCTTATAAATAATAGACTATATGCAATACTGAATAGTTGCATCATGCTAATATCCTGTGTGTATCCTGTAATTATGTCATAATGTTTTCAGAGAACTTACTGTAAAGAACAAGATATACCTTTGATGTACTATACTAAGCATTGAATGTGTTTGAGTTTAGAAGGATAATACTTCCTTATTAAATAAAGTATGTGGCAAAGCATTTTTTCATTGTATCATTCTGTTTAAAAAAATGGAAATAGATTCTCAAAGTCTTTCTGATGCATATTATAGACACCTCTAAACTTCTTTAAGGAAGAAAGAAGCCCAATTTCCAGTGTCTGTAAAAGGATAGAAGCCTAACTTTTACAATTGGGCCCAACTGAGTACATCTGGGTTCAAAGTAATTTTCTAGGGGGTGGAAAAAATTAGTAAGGCACAAGTTGACCCTAGTTCAGTTGTTGGGAGGAACTTCAGGAGTAATCCTAAGTACAGATATCAGAATTATGCTCTTTCATAAACTGTGATACTGAGACTTGGAAGTTTTTTTTGATAAGAATTACATCCTACTATTCCAAGGGAGTATGTTATTGAGACTTAATTGTAAAATTTCAGATTCAATGTGTAATGACAAATAGGAAATGTCAACCATATGAAAATTGATGTACACATTGCCAGTTTTCCAGAGGTAGAATGAACAAGTAATGAATAATTTTATAACTTTGATATTTTGCTTTTCCTACTCCATATTAATTACAGGTTTTATGATTCTTTTATATTCTATAATCTCATAGTACAGTTTTCTTCCTTCTCTTTTTAAACAAGCTAAATTTTAAATTTTAAAATATATAATAGCCTTACATATTTCAAGCATAATCATACTGATAACATTTTAAATGTTTTACCATTAACAATATATTTTCTGGGGCATTATTAGTCCATGTTGATGCAATCTTCATTTCTTCTAGCAATTACTTGAAAATCTGCTTCTTAAAGCTGTTGTTTTCTGGTAGATAGCTTTTGTTTTTGTTGTAGTATAGATAAAATGAGTATAGATTACTGAATTTTATTCCAAGATACTTTGGTAAATTTTGTAGGAGTGCATAATATCCCTTCCATATATTAACTATTAGATAACATGCCAACCAGATACACAAGTATTTTCACATAAAACTAATGTATCTAATTTTAACTTCTATATAACAAAATTTGTAAGTCAGGAATTACAGAATTTTAACAGAAATGTTGACTTTTTAAATCAAATTAACATATCTAGAAAGAACAAAGTGTGTTGACTTGTTATAATCAGATTATTTAAATGAATCACTATGTAGACTCTGTTAGCAATGAAATATTTCCTGCTTCCAAATATTTTTCTCTAATACTAATGGGCAATTAATTAAAATGTGAATCTAGTAAGTAAATAAGAACATTAATAAATAGCTATTCTTGGGATAGAACAGTTTACATCATTTTTCCCTAACAGGTCACTTTAATACCAAGTTAGTGCTACTCAGGAACCTTTTGTTCAACTAATATTTCATTATATGGCCTTTGATTTATTTGTTTATTTTGGGGGTCAGGCCTAGCAGTGCTCAGGGGTACCCCTGACTTTGCACTTAAGAACACTCCTGGCAGGCTTGCAATAACCATTTGAGATTGCTAGAGAACAAATCTGGGTGGCTGCATGCAAGGCAAACATTACCCTGCACAGTGTATGATCGCTCTGACCCCCAGTCTCTGATCCTTTGTATCTATGCAAAATTGCTTTTTTATGCTTCTTGGTTCTTTTGGTGTAGGTAGAAATTTTTAATATTTAAAATAATATAGAACTTCTATAAATAGTTATCTGTTACTTCATGAATATGTATGGAATTTCTCTATTAAATCTCTTCCATCCTGGGTCTGAACTAACTGTATAATGGACATGAATAAAGGTGACAGATTCCTGCTATGGGCAGGGACCAGTGGTTTAAACTCAGTGTGCATTCAATTTATAACATGATGCTAATACATATTGGACTCCCAAACATTTTGAGTTTTCCTGGACTACTGTTTAGGTGTTTAATCAGAATTATAACTTGAATGATGGTTACTTTTCTTTCCTAAACTATTTGATTTTTGACAAATGAATCTTTAAAAGTTGCTGGACCTCCCATTGTGTTATAACACAGCACATATTAAACTTGCATCAGAATCAAGAATTTGTCTTGCCAGCACACACAGCTTGTTAAAAGCTTATTTCCAATCTGTTCCATCATCTCCTGAAAGAAGGATAAACAAGATGAGGGGAAGTGTCCTCATCTATGATTTGAAAAATGACTTATTTTCATCAATGTACATTTAATTTTAATTGAATGTTGGCACAAACCAAATCTGGGCATAATTCAGTCAAAAAATAGTTTAGAAAAACTGTCAGACCAACAAAATAAATCAGTTGTCTGATTCATGTCAAAGTTGTTCCTGAATCCATAAAGCAACCATAAAACTTATTTTCAGAAAGGCACATCTGAAAGAAATAGGTTTTCCGCAGTCAAGTCAGAGCTGTATTTTTTGGATTCCATGAATGCAATACTGTAGTCACATTACAAAAGAGTTATATGAAGTTATAATTCACGATAAAGTTATTTTAATCTAACCAATAGTGAGAATACAGGAATAAACATATATGTGACTTGTTTTTAAGTGTTCATACTGTGTAGCAAACAGACATATGTATTTGTATATAGTTCTTAAAGATATAGATTAACAAGTGACATTACATTTAGAGAAAAGCGTTTGATTTCATACTTGAAAATTAAAACACTGAGAATTTGTGTTTTATTCTTTAGCATTTCTTTTAAAATACAATTGGATCTGTGCCCAAATAGTCTATTTTATTGGTTTAATACAGTAAAATATTTTTCCAAAGTAAAGCCAACTATAGCATTTTTATATATGTCTGGTGACAACAATGTGAATTTAAGAAGAGAGGGCATTGAAATATAAATTCATTTGGGCAAGTATTTCTGGGAGTGATCACAAGATCCTTTACTATGGCTTGAGAGTCCCTTCCTCTGCCTTCATATCCCTGATTCCCAGATGAAAAGTAATATAGGGGCCAAAGAGATAGCTCGCTCTGCACATGCTTGGAACAGAAGAGGTCTCGACTTGGGTTTAGGCCCTGGCACTGCACGTTACCTGAGAGCCATTGGGAATGTTCCCCTCACATAAATTGCTCAGTAGTCCTTAAGTATAATTTGGTGTGCTTCCCAATACCAACAAAACACTTAAGAGGTAAAACAAATTACCTTGTCTTGACAACATCTGGATCATATATATTTAAGATTTATGCATAAAGACTATACACTGAGATAGTAGATCTTTATTGACTTAAGATTGATTCTTATTCAAGATTGCTTTAAATACTTAGTAATTTTTGTAAATTCCCCAAAATCTTAAAACTATTTTTTATGTTTTATAAAAATGACAATCATGGGGCTAGAGCGATAACACAGTGGTAGGACATTTGCCTTTGACGAAAGTGATACAGGACTGTAGTTCTATCCCCTGGCGTCCCATATGGTTCTCCAAGCCAGGAGTGATTTCTGAGCACATAGCCAGGAGTAACCCCCGAGCATCACTGGGTGTGGCCCAAAACCAAAAAAAAAAAAAAAAAAGAAAGAAAGAAAAATGACAATCACAAATTTTTTTTTAGTTATTGGGTAATATCCTGTGATGTCAGGAGTCACTAATGGCTCTGCACTTAGGAATTATCCCTGAAAATGCTTGGAAGACCATATGGGATATTGGGGAATGAATGAGGGTTGGCCACATGAAAAGCAAGTGCCCTATCTACTATACTATTACTAGTGTCCAAACATTAACATTTTGATTAAATTAAGTATGTAGATAGCATTAGGTAATCTGTAGATTCTAAAATATTAGGTCTTTTAATCCAACAACATGAATATTTTCTGTTTCATTATTATTATTATTATTATTATTATTATTATTATTATTATTATTATTATTATTATCATTGGTTTTGGGGTCAGACCCAGCAGCGCTCAGGGGTTATACGTGGCTCTAGGCTCAGAGGAACCATATGGGATGCCGGAATTTGAACCACTGTCCTTCTGCATGCAAGGTAAATGACCTACCTCCATGCTATCTATCTGGCCCCAAATAAGCAGACCCATTGTCATTGTTGCTTGTTAGTTTTTTTGTTTGTTTGTTTGTTTTGCTTTGGCACCACATCCGGCAGTGCTCAGGTTCTCCTGGCTCTACACTCAGAAATCGCTACTGGAAGGCTCAGGGAACCATATGGGATGCTAAGATTCGAACCACCATCTTTCTGCTTCTAAGGCAAACGCCCTACAGTTGTGCTATCTCTCCGACCCCTATTTGTTTCTTAATAAAACAAAGAATCTCCCATTTATCCCTACAATTATTTTTTTTTAATTTTAACCTAGGTAATTTGTATCTTCTTCACTGACCTTTGCAAGAGAGATAGTATGGAGGAAAGGCATTTGCGTTTCATTCAAAAAGATGGTGGTTCGAATCCCGGTATCCCATAAGGTCACCTGTGCCTGCCAGGAGCGATTTCTGAGCCTAGAGCCAGATGTAACCCCTGAGCACTACAGGGTGTGCCCCAAAAACCAAACCAAAAAAATCTGGAATATATATCTTTTTCCTCTGTGGCTAATTTTATTCCTAACATCTTGCTGAATTTGATATTGTAAGTCAGATCAGTCAAGTTGACAATAATTTTAATCACTTAAAAGTTGTGTTATTTTTTCTTTTTATGGTTTCAGATAGAAAACTTGAACTGGTGTTCTACTGTCATTCTCACTTGCTATATTCAAGTCTTTTTTCTCTGTCTTCAGTTTCAAGTAATTTAATAATTTTATATTTTATCATGTTGCACTGTCATCTAATTACACAATTTTATTTCCGTTCATCTATATTTATTGTTTATTGTTTATTTATTTTTAGATTTTAGGTTAAAGTCCACTGTGCTCAGAACTACTTCTGGCTATGGAGCTGTAGTATCTCACTGGACCTAAATCTCATATTTCCCTTTGTTTTCTTCATTGATAGCTTCTAACCTAAGCCCTTTCAAAGTGCATTAGATAATGACATAACAGGTGAATTTTGAAAAGAGAGCTGATTAATATATTCACTAGCATGAAAAACAATGGACTATATAAGCATCTTTAATTAATTTAATTGGTCAAAAAAACAGAAACAAAAATTAGAACATAACAAATTAAGAAGATGCTTATATACTGCAAAAGATAAAATAAAGGGACACCCTGAAAATATAAGGGAATATTTAGTTAAAACTGACAACTGACAATAGGGTAATATCCAAGATACATATGGCACTTACTTTGAAAAATGTAGTAACAAAAGAACTACCACAAATAATCACAAGTGGGAGGAAAACTGAATGAACATTTACACAAATAATACAAATAATACATATAGATGACCAGTAGGCATATGTAAAAGTACAATTTATCTGTTCCAAAAAGTGTAATTCAATAGTAAAATCAATAATATAATAATGGAATATCATCTCACACTAGAGAGTCAGCTCATAGTAAAACAAAACAAAACAAAACAAATAAAAACAGCCTGTGGTGAAAGGTAAAGGAGTACTTAACCACTTTTGGTGGCAAATCCAACTGGTTCAGCCTTTTTCTATGGAAAGAAGTTTCAAGATCTACAAAACTTAGAGTGAGTTTCCATATGACCCAGAAATTTCTCACATTGGCATTTATGCTAAGATTTGAAAACCACACAAATGCCCTAAACTGAGGAGTGAATAAAGAACAATTGGGTATATATACAAATTGAAATAATGCTCAGTAATACAAAAGTATAAAATCATGCAACTTGCCTCTATGTGGACATAACCAGAGGATAACATATTGGAATAAATTAGTAGGAGGGAGAGGCAAAAATATAGGATGTTTTCTCTCATATGTGGAATATAAAGAAACATAGTATGTTAATAACAACTGGCCAATGGGTGGGGCTAGGGCAGTGGCACAACTGGTATGGTGTGTGCCTTGCACGTGCTAAGCTAGGATGGACCACAGTTCAATTCCCCAGTGTCCCATATGGTTCCCCAATCCAGGAGTGATTTCTGAGCGCATATCCAGGAGTAATCCCTGTGCATCACCAGATGTGGCCCCCAAACAAACAAACAAAAAATGGCCAAAGGAAGAAGGCCCTGAGTATTGAGTTTGCCAAAGAGGAGGAGTGAGATTGTAGGGCCTTGAGGCTTTGGTGGGGGAATGTTCACTTTCTCTCTGGTCTTGTGGTGGGAGTGGAATTACCATATCGTAGCACTAGAACTCTATTATTAAGAATTAATACCATTCTTAATTTAAGTCTTAAAAGTTTTTTGGGGAGGCCACACGCGTTTGATTCTCAGGGGTTACTCCTAGCTAAGCGCTCAGAAATTGCCCCTGGCTTGTGGGGACCATATGGGACGCCGGCGGATCGAACCGTGATCCTTCCTTGGCTAGCACTTGCAAGGCAGACACCTTACCTCTAGCGCCACCTCACCGCCACCAATTCTTAAAAAATTTTTAATTTGAAAATAAGAACAACAAATCATAGTACCTAAAATATTGGGAAAATGCTGAATATGTATCATAAAATTGGGTTTTTATTCTAGATTTATTAACCACTCTATACCTTAAGATATTTTAAATTTATCTTTATTTCAAGTTTTTCTTAATCTCTATAAAAATCTTGAAAATATCTTTACAGCAAAATATTAATAATCCCAGAAAAGATAGCATTTCAAGAGTTTTGTATAATACTTGGAAAAAAGGAAGTCAACATTTTATTTTACACATCAAATTTTTGTATAAATATTATTATATGATTTTAACCAAACTACAATGGATAGCTCTGTTGGATAAAAATGATTTGAATAATTTCCTTATTAAATGTATTTTGACAGGGATTCACAGGCTAAGAAATAGAGGATACTAATTCCTCACTGGGTAGCATTTTGAAGAAGGGAAAACATTTGAGGTGACCCAGATAGAAAACTAAATCTTAAGGGAGAAAAGTGGATGTCAAAATGATTGAGGATGCCAGAGAATATGCAAAAGATAAAATAAGGGGACACCCTGAGAATAAAAAGTTTGCTTTGAGAGACTGCATTTTAATTGTACAGTCATTGACTAAAGAGCTATTCAGGCCTTTAACAGAGATGCTAAGATTAAGTTAATAATTGTATTTCTGGCAACACTTGCATGAAGTTTTCTGAACAGAGTGTATGACTTATAAACAGACAACCACTGATATGTGGTGAAACTTGACCATCTACCCCTTCTGAGAAGCACTCATTGACTTCAGAAACTTTTCTGTAAGGTCAGTGAAGGTTGTGTATAATCTCCACATTTTTCTTCCTTGTGGTTGGCATAGACAAGTGCTGGATATACTGTCTTTCAGAGACATCAATTCAGGGAAAAGAATTTGTAGTTTTTACAGAGAAAGTTCTTCGATATGAAGTAATTGGTGTTCTCAGTACAAGATTTTCCCTTCCGAGAACCAATCTTTATATAGTATAGAAACAAATATCTCAGTAGTTTTCTTAGTCAGGCATCCAATGTAACTAATACCTTGAAAAAACTTTTAAGGTTCTTATTTCTGCAAATGGCAGCATCCCAATATAAATAACCCAAAGTGACTGTTTATATTTTAATGAGCAGGAAACAAATATCAAAGATGTACTAATTAAAGAACTTTATTAAGAATTTTTTGAGAACTTTGGAAATTTGCCAATTTCTAAGCCAGAGAAATTGAATAATCTTTAGCTATCAGTATATCTGACATTATCCAAATAACATATATAGCACATTCTCATATTAGTAAATCTAAATAAAGAAGTTAAGTAAACACCTAAATGTTCAACGTAGTTTTAAAAAGTTCATGTTCAACAAATAGGAAGCCTGAAAATATTAAATACTTAGACAATATATCCTCTGTAGAAAAGGAAGGAAGGAAGGTACTAAAATTATATTAGGTTTAGGGAGAAAAAAAGTTTTGTGTAAATCTCTGTAATTTATTTATCTGTGAAAGTAACCTTTATTAACTGATATTAATGATAATAATAAACAGTGAATAGTTCTGAATGTAATAGAATATATTACAAATTTTAGAATCTTGGGGAAAAACACATTAACTTTCAATGCTACCTTGTTTTTAAGAAGGCTGTTTTTTTTTTTTTTTTTTTTTTTTTTTTTTTTTTTTTTTTTTTGGTTTTGGGGCCACACCCGGCAGTGCTCAGGGGTTACTCCTGGCTGTCTGCTCAGAAATCGCTCCTGGCAGGCTCGAGGGACCATATGGGGCACCGGGATTCGAACCAACCACCTTTGGTCCTGGAATGGCTGCTTGCAAGGCAAACACCGCTGTGCTATCTCTCCGGGCCCCATGGCTGTTTTTTTTTTAAATCATCCAATGTCAACAGCCCCATTTCAAACGTAGGATAGATGTTCTTTATAACTACTCAATTTATTTATGCAACCATTGCCCTTTTTACCTCTTATCATAGCCAACCTTATCTTTACTAACAAAGGCTAGCAGTCTTCTCCAATAAACTTTTTTTTTCTTTTTGTCGTTTTGGGTCACAACCAGCAGTGCTCAGGGGCTACTCCTGGCTCTACACTCAGAAGTTGCTCTGGGGACCATGTGGGATGCCCGGATCCGAACCATAGTCTGTTCGAATCAGCTGCTTGTAAGGCTAAAGCCCTATCGCTGTGCTATCTCTCCGGCCCATCTCCAATAATTTTTTAAATCTCAGAGTAGTATTTGATTGTATTTGCATCCCAGGTTCCTCCTCCTACTACTGAAAGTACATCTTTCAGCACATCTCTTTCTGTACTGGGAATTCTGCCCTTTTCTTTGTCCTCAATACCCTTCTGTGTCTTCAATCTCATCCCTTCTAATCCATCCCTTTTGAGGGGTCCATATCTGCTGGTGTTCGAGGTATAGTCTCAGTCCAAGTGCTGAAGGAGAAAATTGACAATGCCTGAGAAACCACAGGTTGCTGGGATAAAAAGTAAGCTTCCCACACACATAGCATGTCCTAGAATTATCTCCTGGCACAAAATTTCCTCGACCTAAATCTCTTTCTGTAGCTAGCTATTTTACACTTTCTCCTCAATTATTTTGAATTAATTTTTGTAGAGATCAAATGGGCTGTGTTAGAAATAAGCTAGGCCACTCTTCTGAAAATAGTTGTCGCTTGGCTTTTGTGAATTCTCAGTCTCTTAGTTATTTTCTTCTTATTCCTATTTCTGTTCAAGGTTTTTATTTTATTTTTGTGTTGTGTTTTGCCTGCTTGCTTTTGTTTGTTTGCTGGTGTTCTTTGTGCCACATGCAGTGATATTGAGGACTCTGTGTTTAGGGATCTGTGATCTGTGCTTAGGGAATCACTCCTATCAGATTTAGGGGAGCACATAAAATGCTGAAATAGAATCTGGATCTGCCTTGAGCCAAGAAAGAGCCCTCCCCAATGATTATGAATTCTGACTCCTATTTTCTTGCTTCTTCTGCACATGTCTTAAACATTGGCTTGACTCTGAGTTCTGTAAATATCTTTTCTCTTTGCTCCACTTATTCTTTCAATGTGACCTCCTTTATTTACAGGTCTTTAATAAGCAACCGGATAGGAATTAAAATTAATTCCTATTGCTCAGTTCAATTTCTGAGTCACCAGTTTCTTGTGAAAACTATAGACAGACTGTATAAAAGTATTTAACCCACTGATATATGTGTACATGTATGTGACACATGAAGAACATATTTAAAATCATTTTACTGATAACCTGAACACCATGATACAATTATTCACCTGATTACTTATATTGGTTGAAAATCCAGTTCCAAGCAACTTTGATTTCTTTGTAACCATTATTTATCCTAAACAATCAATCATCAAGCCCTGTCTATTCTGCTTTCAAAATATTGCTAATCTCATATCATTTTCTTCCTTCTAACACTACTATTTCGTAGAGAATATTTTCATTTCTTTCATTAACTAATGAGCTGCCTTATAATTGACATCCTTTTCTCTTTCTGTGACCTTGAAAATCAATTGTCTTGCTACTGCAAATTTTCAGCTCTCTTTATAACCTCAATGTTTTCCAATGTTCAATAACATTTAAAAGAATCCATAAGGTATCTTATAAAGCTTGAATAATTTGACACTGATTACTGACATAACATGCTTTCTTTTATTCCATTCAACTCTTCTCATTTCTTGTTTTTATCAGTTTTGGAAAATTGCATTTTGTTTCTCTGAGCAATCTCTTGACTCAAGTAAAATCTTTACACAAGTCATTCCCTTGCCTGAAATGATTTTTACCTCCGATGTTTCTTTGATTGAATTATTCCTTCAAGCATAAAGTCTCTTCTTCACTATTTACTACCACTTTGTAAATTATATGTTGGCTAATGAATAATTGTAAAAAAAAAGGAATTGGCAAACTGACTAAATTGGATTATAGTCATTGAGATAGAGTAGCTTCATATCTACCATACCTTAATTGTATTACATAATATTAATGTCCACATATCTTCCACTTAATGATCTGAAGAGAATATATATGTATATATATTATATATCTTAGTTCAATTATCTTTAATTCTAGTATTGCTATGTATTTTAAAATGAAAGAAACCCATACAGACCAAACAAGTCATATTTCCAAAGTAAAATGAATAATAAAATTTAGATCAGAGATAAAAATGAAGATTTTCATTCCAAAGTCACACAGATAAATTATTATTGCATATATTTTGAGCAGAGATTAAAAACTAAAAGAAATAACATTTATTTCTAGTAATATTTTAATATATTGTGATATTAACTAAAAATGTACTTCAAATTGACAACGTAACTGTCAAAAGACATTTAGGTATTTTTTTTTGGTGTAACAAGATTCAGATCTCTCTAAGATGCTAAAATAACACAAATATATATATATATTAATTATATAAAAATAAAATATAAAACTAAATATAATATAAATTGAGAGAAATTATTTCAGAGGTTGATCATCCCTGAGAAATCATCTATAAATATTGATGTTTATGTCTTATAAAATTTGATAATAGAAGTAGGCCTAATATTATTTTAGAGTAAATATCACATATGTATTAGTTTTCTGTGTAAAATATAGTTGATAAGAACATATTTTCTTATTAATAAAATAAGCATATCAATCTTACAATTACTAATAAAAATGTTTTCACAAAAATATTTAAAATGTTAATTTATAGTGCCATTTAATCTCCACTATCCCTAGTGAGTGACATAGTACAAGCATTAATTGAATGATGGTGAAATAAGTGATAGAGAGACATTTATTCTTTGTTCACAAAGTAAAGTTTGTTTCTTTAAATCATGTTACTCAAATATGAATAAAAAATGAAAAAAACTCTAGAATGCAGATACTAATCTCTCAACTTCTACATACCTTTTGATAAAAGCCAATAACATTGATGTATTTCTTTTATGACAACTTTCAATATTGGCATTAAGATTTATGTAGAACCATCTCTTCACTCTTAAGGCTGTTGAAATGGTAATGAGATTTTTAAAATAGGGAATATTAAAAAATGTTTTTAGTGTTTATAACACAGGGTGTAGTTTTCCTTTTACCAAATTCCTGTCGATGTTGTCTACTAGTTTATAGGTACTCCATTTTTATTGACTTACTAGTCTATGTCTAGAGAAAACTACTTGATAAAATTTCATGCTAGTGAGAGAAGTCAGATGGGGCTTCCTTTGTAGATGGCTTCCAAAATTCCCTCCTTCTAGTCTCAGAAACTTGTTACTCAAAGGATCAATAACAGGAATATATTAGCACACCGGGAGAGTTTTTCAGAGCTACCAGAAGGAAATAGAGTTGCTCTACAAGAAAGAGCAGAAAAATGTTTATCAGTGTCCTACAAATAATACAGGATAGAAAAAAGACGTTTCATGCCAAACTATTTTGTATGTATGTATATAGTTTCAAGCTTGTAATGAATGAAAATTCAAAGACTTTCTACCTTTAAGGAGACAATCAAATCCCAACTTTTAAAGAAATTATACCTCGAATTTATACATTTTTTCATAAAACAGTTAACATTTAAATATTTTAAAGTTAACATTTTATTCTAGTTACTTCTTTTCTCCCTGCTCATTTCAGCTTTTCCAAATTGATTTATTAAAATTATTGCTAGACCACTTTTGATGTGCTGATATTTTGTCTTTTTTTAGTAACATACACTTAAATACTTACAGAGAAAATTATAAGCTGTCTGAGGTATGCTTACAAATAATATGGGGAAGTATATAAAAATATGGATAAGTCTATGAATCAAAATTATTGAAGATGTGTTAACTGAATGAGGGGAATCACAAAAAATGGCAATAGTAAAATATTTATGAATGAACACCTAATTTAAAACCAACTTTGTAATAATTTCAGGTGTTTTGTGAGTAATGGATTCTCTCAGGGTGTATCTTTTAGACTCAATATAATAGCGATGTGGGTATCCTTCATGGTTTGGTACATTTAAATTTTCTACCATAAAGAGTAACATTAGGTGTATGAGTAAATGTCAACAGACCACTTTTGTTGGTTGTTGGTGGTCATTACGTGTGCTTTTGCTGGAGAGATTTTTTTTAATAGAAGTTGGCCTGATTCCTTTTACCCTTTTCTTTTTTGTATTGGTAAGGCTATCAATACAGAGACATGACATCAAATTTGATCTAGGATTTCATTTAAAATACTAATTTCTGGGGCCAGAGCAGTGGCACAAGCAGTAAGGTGTCTGCCTTGCCCGAGCTAGCCTAGGACGGACTGCGGTTTGATTCCCTGGCACATCATATAATCCCCTAAGCCAGGAGAGATTTCTGAGCATATAGCCAGGAGTAACCCCTGAGCGTCAATGGGGTGTAGCCCAAAAACAAAAAAAAAGTACTAATTTCCTTTCTCAAGTTTAAAACAATGATGCCCAAATTTCTTACTCCCTTAACAATGTTATTTTCTGAAGATATATAAAACATTTCAGCAATTGTCTGATGAGTAAGAAGACAATTCCAGGTATCTCCTATAGTGCTGGATGTGGGGGATTTTTCTCTCTTCAAAAGATTTTTCTTACAAACTACATTTGGATTACTTTCAGTTGACATTAGATTTCACTCCCACCATCTCCATTTCCTGTTTTTACTCATGACATAAATTACTGGGGATAAAAGAAGCAAGGAGTAAATGGAATGGCAAACCATAAATAATTATATTTTATTTGCATGACTTAACTTGAAAGTAGCCATTCTTTAAATTGCTTAATTGTTTAGAATTATAGTGATATTTATTATACAATAATAGATTATCTTATTAGAAGAATTATTTGAAAAATATGAAACTGCACTAGTAATTGGTTGACTCCATATCAGCGATATTCCAGAAGCCCCACTACTTTCTCATCTGTAAAATGTGATAAACGTTTAGTAAATTTTCCAAGCAAATTTTTTTAGGCAAAATAGGTTTCAATCTATTTTGAACTCAGCTAATTTTTCTCACTACTCTAACTACTCTATCTCCAGACCTAGCTTACTTTTCAGTATATGGGAAAAATATGTGTTTCATACATATATATGAATAAGCCTTAATTTGAAATGCAACTTCAGACATACTAATATATTTTTGGCACCATCTGATTCTTATAGAAAACATGTCCAGGTGGCTTTTGTCAGTGTACTGAAGACACTGGTATATAGCGTGGTCCTAAGTTTTAACTCTGCCTTTCAGGAATTTATTTTCATTATTTATTTTTTTTTGGCAACACCCAGTGATACTTAGGGGTTACTCCTAACTGTGCATTCAGAAATTGCTCCTGGTTTGGGGGACCATATTGGATGCCAGGGGATTGAATCGCAGTCCATTCTAGCTAGAGTCTTACTGTTTCTGCCCACAACAGGTCTTCTTAAGCTTTGCTCATTCCTGATTCTTTCCACCTCAAAATTAAACATTGATCATTATTTCAGAAACACCTTGGATTCATTATATTGTTGGGTTTAAATTAATTTTTGACAGGTGTTCATCTATAAATCTCTTATTGTTGCTAGTTTTTTGGTGATCCCTACTTCTTCTCTAAGACCCCACAATTTAAGAAACAAGATAACTGAGCATCATCATAAAATTGAATGAAGAAGCATATCTGACTATCATATTCTCACCTAGAAAGGGACAAATTCTCAAAAGCACATTGCTTTTACTTTTCTAATTACTATAAAATACCATACAATCCCCTTTGTGCAGTAGAGTAGAACAGATGCCCACTCTGTCAATAGTCATTTGTGGGTAATTTATTAAGTTCTTTCAGGTTTTAGAAACTATTATTTAATGTGTAGTGTTGAATAGACACACCCTGGAATCCTTCAGAGTTTCAAAAAATAAATTTTATACCTAATGACTATCAGAACATTTTTAATATTTATAATTAATTTTAATCCAATTATCATGAGATACATACTTATAAAGTTATTAATGATTGAGTTTCAGCCATAAAATATATCAACACCCTTCCCTTCACAGGTGCACATTTCCCACCACCAATGTCCTCAGTTTTCCTCCTGGCCCTGCACTCTTCTCTCTTCTTCTCCTACCCCTGTTCCTCCTCCTCCTTTCTCTTCACCTTATCTTTTCCTCCTCTTCTTCTCTCTCCTTTTTGATTTTCCTTTTAGGCTCTGTAGTTTACAATATTGACACAAAAATGGTGTTGTACATGTCACTTTATCCCATTTGAGCACCCAGTTCAGCACTCAGTTCTTGCTCAGAGTGATTATTTTTAACTACTGTCATAGTGGGTCTTCTCTGCTGTAACTTCACGTTCTCCTATCCCCCTCTTTATGGAAAACTCAGGAATTCTTTTTGGGTTCTAACACAGAAGAACTCAGACTACTCGCAAGTCTATGCTTAGAGGCTACTCTTGCTGGTGCTGGGCAGGTCATGTATGTGGTACCAACGTTAAACTTGGGCCCTTGCATGTGAAGTCTGGGCTCCATTCCCTGGAGTTCTCTCTCTAGTCCTAGAAATTCTTATATCACTATTTTTCCAATTTGAATTGAGAGATTGTTTCTTTCATTCTCTTTTCTTCCAGAGTCAGGATAAGGTAGGTGCTTAGTAGATTTTGTATGTGTTTGTTTTCCTACTTATTATGGTCCTGCAACTTGACCTTACAACCACTCCCTATGTAAACAGAAAAAGACTGGTTCACATTTCAAATTATTTTATTTTAGTTCAGCTAAGATTGACTATTTCTCTCTGATGCTGCTTCAGTCCCTCTCAGTGGGAAGTCATGGAGTTTATATATTATTCATCCATTTAAAAATCCTGAGGCAAGACCCCTGTGGAGAGTGTTCAGTAATTGGTCTCCAGATGCTGCGGGTACGAAGCACTCAAAAGTCCTTAAACATCCCAACAACACAATTCCATCTGCTTCACTAGTCACATATGTTGGTCGTAATAGCAGATTGCTTGCCCACAATTTTATTTCTTCCCTTCAGTATCTAATTATTTTGGATCTAATATGAGCCATGGTGAAATGTATGTAAATGAGCAGAATAGCGTTTTACAAAATAGAAAATTACTGTATTATTTAACAAAAGTACAGTTGAACCAAATGTTTCACTATGGAAGTAGGTGTCAGCAGGAAATTGGTCAAAGATTTTAATTCTGATTTGTAGAATGCATTTTTAGTTGAGTAGCAAGAATACAGGTAATCTTTGCATTGAATGCAATGTTAATTAAATTCCACATTACACATTGAGAGAAATAATAATGAGAATTTTATGAAAATGAACTATCAAGTAGGCACAAATTAATAGATCCTAAAACAAATATTTAATTACTCACCAATAAAAATTATCTTCTGAATAAATATAAAAGGAAATAGAGCGAAATTTTTGTTTTCTGTTTTGTAATAGGAAACACCCTCATGGTGCTAGAAATATTCAGAGACTGCTCATGGCAGTACTCAACCTGACAACACAGGCCTGATGGATCAGTGGTTTATCTGGCAAAGCTTCTGAACCTTGGTGTTCCTATGGGTCCATAATGGCCACAAGAATAACACTGGAGGGAGAGTGGTAGGCAGGCAGTGCCAGGGATCAAACTCAGAACTTCTTACATGTGAAGCACCATTTTTATCTTGCACGGTCACATAGTTTCTCTATACAGAAACACAAATACATATATTCATATATAACCATGCAAGTTTCTTTACCTCAAAATATTTGTACATATACGCTAACCCAAATAAATATAAAACAAACATAACTTTTATATACTCATACCTGCTAAATTTCAAATTAAATGATGGCATCTAATTCTTTGGAAGTTGAATCAATATGTAATAACTTAATAAAATGTATTTATATTTACTCTAATAAAGACCTTTGCTAAAATATTTCTGTTTATATCTATTCAACTATATTTGTAAGCTATAAAGACATGACAATTTCAATTGTGTTTGGAAATCGAATTGCCATGGTGGAGTGCAAGGTGGAATTGTTCTAGATAACTTGTCATGAGTCTGCAATGCTGAAATCAATTTACCTTTTATTTGTATATTTTTATATTTCTGAGCCACATCTGGTGGTACTTGGGGCATACTATTGATGATGTACATAGGGTTCATTCCTAAAAGGGCTCAGGAAACCACATTGGGATGCTAGAAATAGAACCCAGGTCAGCCACATGTAAGGCAAGTGTCCTTCTTTCTGTACTGTCACTCTCCCTCAAATGAAGATTTCTAAGAAGAGAACATAAATTTAGACCTATTTGGAAATTATTAAATATTATGATATAGCATATGTGTGATATAAAAATATATAATTTCAAATCTTATTTTCAAGGTCTTTTTAAGAACTTTTAATTAGGGGGTCTAGAGTGTTGGACTATAACAGAGCATTAGGAATACAGATACTGCTAACTTAACGACCTCTGTGTAACTACCGCTTGCACTTACGACCATTTTTTTACCGTTATTTTATTTTATTTTAAATATCCTTTTTCTATCTTGTACACTCTACAGGACAGTACTGTGGTTTATGTTCTGTAATACATTGCACTGCTGTGTGTAAATTACACAACCTTTGCAAATTAAAACAAGTAGAAGTTTTCAGTTTGATCTTTCTCATTATTTTACTTATTCAGAATACTGTATTGTCAAGTACTATGTATATACTATACTACTGTATACAGTACATGCAGTTCCTCAATTAATGACAAATTCTCTTAATGACCAAACATAACTTAGTTGTTAAGTGAGGAGTATCTGTCTATATTCAGAAATGCCATTCTTGCTAAATAGTGTCATAAAGGTATTATCTTCGGGATAAAAATGATGCCTTTGCTTTCGATCCACAAATTTGGTTGTAACTTTCTCATCAAGAGCTATTTTCAGAAGAAAAAAGACACACTCTATGCAACTCCAATATAGAATGCTCACCTGTGCTGGAATGTCTTCAAAGGATTTGTTAATCCTCTCATTAAGTATGAAGTGTATATTTCTTTTCCCTAAATTCAGGGTAGATTGTAACTGTTCCAGTGGATGAAATATAAGAGAGCAGTGGTATTAAAAGTTTAACATACTGGGGCCCGGGAGATGGCATGGAGGTAAGGCGTTTACCTTTCATGCAAAAGGTCATCGGTTCGAATCCCGGTGCCCCATATGGTCCCCCGTGCTGCCAGGAGCAATTTCTAAGCATGGAGCCAGGAGTAACCCCTGAGCACTGCCGGGTGTGACCCCCCCCAAAAAAAAAGTTTAACATACTAAATGCCATGTCACATCTTGGTGACACTTGCCTTGGGATTGCTGAGAATCTCATAAGATGCCTGACTACACAGTACTTCACATATTGAACAAAGAGTTCCAGAGTAGGCAACACACATATATGTTCTAGTCAATATACTGAAACTACCTGTGCAAGTCTGTGGAATGTGAACAAAGATACCTGGAAATGAATTCAGCTCCAGCTGTGCTCACATCACTACTGGTCCCCTAGGAGGTCCAGAGGGCCTTACTGCATTCTCTCTGCATTTTTCATTTTCAAACTCACAAACAGAATTACAATATTTTGAATAGACTTCTTTTGCAGCAACAACACTTAGAACTTGCCTTATATTTTGTTGTAGTGGAACCCATCTCTTCTAATCTTGACAAGGTCAAAGAGTTAAGAGAATTCCTGAACTGTACTAATGAAGAAGGACATTGATGAGATCCCAAGAACTCCCGATCTCATGCTTTAATGCCCTCTCCATTGTAGGTACTAGATATGCAATTTATAGATAACATTGAGGGTATGATGATAGCATGCATCATTATTAAAATACTAATAAAAGGTTATAATTGGGATTAAACGCTTCAATTTTAGATGTAAACACATTGACATGGAGACATTGCTCTATTTTTTGCTGACATTTTCAAATAAGCAATTAAGATTGTTAATTCTCCTCAATCTTAAGATGAAGAGATTTTAGTGATGTACAGTGGGGTCATGTGCTTCTTCCATGTAATTTATAGATATTTATTATAACATGTATCTGTTAAATGTAGTTCTCTGCTTCAATTTCCCAAACCATGTTGCATACTAAATTGATTCTCTATGCATTAAAGAATGAGTTGTCAAAAAGTAGGTCACCAAATTAATTTTAAAAATGCTCTATAGAAGATCTTTATTTTGATCTCTTTTGGTGTTTATTTTCATTTTATATTTTGTTATTACACTTAAATATATCCATTATATATTATCTTTTTTTTGTTTTGTTTTGTTTTTTTAGGGGGTCACACCCGGCAGTACTCAGGGGTTACTCCTGGCTCCATGCTCAGAAATTGCTCCTGGCAGGCACGGGGGACCATATGGGGCACCGGGATTCGAACTGATGACCTTGTGCATGAAAGGCAAATGCCTTACCTCCATGCTATCTCCCAGGCTATATATTATCTTTTACCTATAAATTTATTTATTGCCTCAGTAATTATTAGTTTCTTCAGTATGACATTTGACTTTACATAATATGATAGCAACCTTGCATTAAATTAGAAATATATAGATAATAGAATGAGATAAATTATACAGTTGTCACTCTCAAGAAATATTATGTTTGAACTGGAAAACCTGTCTGGAGTACAGGTGTGGGTGGGGTGGGAGGGAGGGGGACTTGGGACATTGGTGGTGGGAATGTTGCACTGGTGAAGGGGGTGTTCTTCACATGACCGAAACCTAATCACAAAGACATATGTAATCAAAACGTTTAAATTAAAAAAAAAGAAAAAAAAATCAAAAAAAAGAAAAGATAAAAAAATAAGGCCTCCCAATTCTTACCACAGGCTGTGTTCTTCACACGGACTGTATAGAAAGAGGAGGTACAGTAAACACACCCTATATACACCTCAACCCAGACCCTTGCCTGGTCTGTATTGGAAATTGGGGACAAAAAAAAAGAAATATTATGTTTGAACACATTGCTTAGACAGTTTTAAACTTCTTTCTTATTTTTTTTTTATATGGGAACATGTGTAAGGACCAAGATAGCTAAAAGGACTAGAGTGCATGCTTTTTTTTTTCAGACATATTTATTTTTTTAGTTTATTTGGGGGAGGAATTTTGGGCCAGTACTGCCTCTGTCCATTGTAGGTTACTTCCTCCAGTGCTGGGAACCATATGAAGTGTTGGGGGCTGGACCATGATCACTGCAGGGATGCCAGGTACTGTTATCTGTTACCCT
This sequence comes from Crocidura indochinensis, assembly GCA_004027635.1. Classification (NCBI taxonomy): domain Eukaryota; kingdom Metazoa; phylum Chordata; class Mammalia; order Eulipotyphla; family Soricidae; genus Crocidura; species Crocidura indochinensis. Next base: position 39,769 of record PVKC010000574.1, on the reverse strand, counting down.
GGCTCTTTTGAACATTTTAGATATAAATTTTCAAACAGAGAAAAGTTCAGAGTGTGGTGCATTGACTGTGTAGACATAGCATTAATGGCATTTGGTCATATTTGCTTCATCGTTTCGCTATGCAGCTGTGTTACTCTGTCCCTCAATCATGGTTTTTGAATATACTTCAGCGTACCTCAGAAGTGTCATATTGTTACGATCATTATTTCACCTGTCAGTGTTATATCTGTTTCCTCTCCTCTTGCTTCCTCTACTCTGTCCACTTTTTTTTATTTAAAGAAAATGTATCACAAAGTTGAGACAATTGATCATAATATATTTTTTTCAGAAAGAACAAAGGCAAACTTGTTAAAAAAATAGAAAGACTGGGCCGGGCGGTGGCGCTACAGGTAAGGTGCCTGCCTTACCGCGCTAGCCTTGGATGGACCACGGTTCGATCCCCCGGTTCCCATATGGTCCCCTGTGCCTGCCAGGAGCGACTTCTGAGCGCATAGCCAGGAGTAACCCCTGAGCGTCACTGGGTGTGGCCCAAAAACCAAAAAAAAAAAAAAAAAAAAAAAAAAA
>PVKC010000574.1:0-33272 GCA_004027635.1 Crocidura indochinensis | reverse complement strand
GTAAGCAAAAAATGCCAAGAAAACATGCATGTAATGAGAATGGAAATTATAGTGGTGTGGGATGTTGTTAATGAAGGAAACTACATTTATACTAAAAGGTGGTCTACAAGAAATTTCTATGACTTCTATTCAGTTTAGACGTGATTTTTATTTTATTATTTTTTGTTTGGGGGCCACATCTGGTGGTGGTCAGGGGTTACTCCTGACTATGAGCTCAGAAATCTCTCCTTGGCAGGCAAGGGATGCTGGGAATCGAACCCAGGTAATCCAGGGTCAGCTCTTTGCAAGGCAAAAGCTCACTGCTGTGCTATCTCTCTGGCTTGAATGTGAACTTTAAACTGATCTAAATATATAGCACTGGAAATGAGAGACAGTGGGGAAGGCACTTGCCTTCCACCTCAGCAACTCAGGTTCAATTCCAGGACCCCATATTGTCTTCCAATCCCACCAGGAATGATTCCTTAATCAAGAATAAATATAATATAGGGGCATTATTGAGACTTATATGGCTTCTTATGTGCCTCTCTTGGCAATTACATCTCTTATGCAAAACAGATAAGTGAATCATCACTATGATCTTCTTTGCTTTTTACAAACATTCATTCAATTTCCATGTTATTTGCTAAAGTTAATATTAAATAAAAGTTGCCAGAAATATTATATAGCAGGCAGATTCTATACCTACCACTCCATAGGGTCCAATAAGCTATGCCTGTAGTGATCCATTATAAATCTTAACTGTGAGGCCCAAACAAAACAAAGCAAATATTCAGTAACAATAAATGGCTATCTTTAAAAATAAAATTGTTATGTTAAAATTTATATGATATATATTTTTTGAGTTTTGGAAACTGATTCCAAGATGTGGAGGTTTGAAGAAAAATTTCTCCACTCTAAAGCTACAAACAATGCTCCGAGTAACTAGGGTAATCTACAATTTAACTCAACTTTGTTATTATCCAGCCAGAGACAGCATCCGATTCCACAAATTAATAATTTAGTTCTACCAGACAGAGGTTGTTAGCTGTACTTCTATCTGTCTAGTTACATAAATCAAAGATTCTTGTGATAGCCTCCCTTGGGTGTGATTAATTTGCTGGAGCTACTCACAAAACTGTTCAAAGAGAAAACTCTTACTTACTGGGTTAATTATTTAGTATGAATGATCATGATAAAGGATGTAGATAAGATTCTAGATGAAAGAGCAAGATACCCTGGGAGGGCAGTGTGCTTCATACTTTATCAAAGTGAACACATCTGGCTCTGCAAATCTCTCCATTTTTACAAAACAGGTTGCTCTCAGCAACTCATCCTTTGAGGTTTTTTGTAAAGATTATGTTATATATAAATCCATAATTGATTAATCACTGAGGTAAGGATTGACTCACTCTCCAGTCATTCACTCTTTCTTACAAGAGAATTAAGAAGGAATAAAAATTCTAATTCTGTGATTTTGTAAAGGCAGGAATGTATCTCCAGGGCAATTGCTGTACAACTGAGGTCAGGCACTGTTCGAGAATTCTAATCTTTTAATCAAATGGTGTCTTTAGACAGCTTCTTCTTCGTGGGTTTCGAGAACCTTTCCATGGGAGAGAGTGGGACACGAGTAGACCGAAGAAATGGAAATATTATTGTAGAAAAATGAAATACCACTCGCGAAGTATGGGGACCCACGTCTATAGAGACGAGGACAAATGTATTGATTCAGCTGAGAGACTTATAAAGTAACTCTGGAATGCAGAGTACTTTTCTTGGGGGATAAAAGAAAATGGGATCTGGTTGGAGGAGCACAATGGAAAAAGCTAGCTAAAAATCTACATATTAAAAAAGCAGATACTGGGGCCAGGGAGATAGCATGGAGGTAAGGCGCTTGCCTTTCATGCAAAAGGTCATCAGTTCGAATCCCGGTGCCCCGTATGGTCCCCCGTGCCTGCCAGGAGCAATTTCTGAGCATGGAGCCAGGAGTAACCCCTGAGCGCTGCCAGGTGTGACCCAAAAACCAAAAAAAAAAAAAAAAAGCAGATACTGAGGGTGAAAAGGAGTTTGTTGTGGGTTGGTTTGCTTGGGTAAAGCAGAGGGAGCTAGGTACTTTTCAGAGAAGTGAGAAATTCTTTGAGTAAGCAGAATAATAATTATCAGGGAAGAGAGAAAATGTTTTAGAGTTTGGGGGAAAATTGCTTTCATCCTGAGCTGAGTTTTGGGAAAACCTAATCTTGGTGCCAGGGTGGCACCGATCAGAGAGAACTGGTCAGTGAAAGAATTCTTGGCAGGAGTCTGATACTGTCCTGCTTTGTTAGAAGGAGAGAATACTGAGGCCTGATTTCTAATAGTCAAAAACAAAGAGAGATATAGTCACAACCATGTAGAATTTATGCCAAACACTCCACGCAAAAGGGTCAACTTATTGACTTCTCTTAGGCAGGCCTTTTTGGCAAAATTCCTATTTTTCAGGACTGCACTGCACCTAGAAGGCTTGATGAGCACTTCTTGTTTTGTGCCCTCCTGAGTGGGATGTGATAGGTTGGCTCTATTGGCAACTATTTAAAAAGGTGGTTTTTGAACACAAATTAACATAGTTAAAGACTTAAAAATCCTTCTAAAACTGTTAGATATTCCAAGGACTCAGGGAGCTCTCTGTTAGAAATGGGAAAAATACGTATTTTCATTATATATTATAATTTTATAAAATAAGATAAATTATATCAACAATACTTTTAAATAAATAAAATATAAAATATATATCAGCCCACACTAATTTTGCCCATTTTCTTAGTTTGGTACATATAGTTGACTCAAATTTATTCCTTGACTGGTTATTGATGAATCCTCAAATAGTTCTCAGAATGAGAAATTGATTCCCATTCCCCTGTACCCTAGGATGGGGAAGCGGTCCTGGTAATATCTACTCACGGCAAATAATCTACACAGCCAGGACGGTAAAAATAAAAGGTAAAAAGGTTGAATGCGGAATACTTTGTTAGCCTACTAGTAGCTCTTAAAAACCAGAGCCTGCCAGCTTGCTGCCCAAAAGACCCTGAGCACCTCACTCGACCACTATTTATTAGGCTCTCAAAAGCACCCCCACCTGGAAGATGGTAGATGAGACAACAGGCAGAGATAAAGACATTCTAGAGAAATATTATAAAGGCCTCCATATATAACACATTTTTTTCTAAATATCAATAGTTTTGTTGTAAGAAAACAGTCATTTACTTTTTGGGAGTTAATTTATATAGACACAGCAGGTATTCAATACATCTTTGATCAATTACTTAAAAACTAACTCGATATTTTTATCTTATTTTAATGAATTCAGATATACTTCTGATTTTTTAGTAGCTTCCTATAAAGTATTAATAGTTTCTTGGTCAAAAGTTTATGTCACATTGTAATAATATATATATGTAAACAAGAACATATATAAAATAATACTTAGCAATACTGTGGTGAGATAATCTGGTAGATTCTATTTTATTTTGATATTACCTTTTCAAAATATTGAATTTGAATTACAAAGTTAATAATTGACTGTCATCTAGCCATTGAAAATCATGGAGAGATTACACAGGGGTAGGGTTTTTGCCTTACATGTGACCTACCCGGGATAGACCAGGGTTTAATTCCTAGCATTCCATATGGTTTCCCAAGCATGCCAGGAATAATTTCTGAGTGCAGAGGCAGGAGTCACCTCTGAGCACTGATGAGTGTGGAAAAGAAAAGAAAGAAAAAGAAAGAAGAAAGAAAAAAGAAGAAAGAAAGAAAGAAAGAAAGAAAGAAAGAAAGAAAGAAAGAAAGAAAGAAAGAAAGAAAGAAAGAAAGAAAGAAAGAAAGAAAGAAAAAGAAAGAAGAGGAAAGGAAGGAAGGAAGAAAGTAAGAAAGTAAGTAGGAAAGAAAGAAAAAGAAAGAAGAGGAAAGAAAGGAAGGAAGGAATAAAGAAAGAAAGAAAGAAAGAAAGGAAAAGGAAGAAGAGGAAAGAAAGGATGGAAGGAAGGAAGAAAGAAAGGAAGGAAGAAGAAAGAAAGAGGAAGGAAGGATGGAAAAGGAAGAAAGAAGAAAGAAAGAAAGGAAAGTAGGAAGGGAGAAGAAAGAAAAAAATAAAAAGGAAGAAGGAATGAAGGAAGGAGAGAAGGAAGGTGGACGTAGAAAAAAAGGAAGGAAAGAAAGATCACAAAAGAAAGAAGAGGAAAAGCAGATAAACAAAAACAATTCTATAAAGGTTCAAAAAAGCACTTGACTAAAGTAAACATGAAGCATATGCTAACCCTTCATACAATTCCCTTCAAATAAAAACAAACAGAAATATAAGGCAGGAGACTAAGGTCAATATAACCATTTGAAGTTATGTTTATTTTTTAAAGTAAAAAAGAATTGTCTATTGTCCCATTTGTGAATTCAACACACATACACAAACACACTATATATAATATATGTATTTTTTCTACTAGAACAATTACATTTTTGGCTCTGTGTCCTAAAATGTTGCATACTTATAAAACACAATTTAATCATCAACATATTGCTTTTAAAACTATGCTTTTTAATACTGAAACACATTTTCTTTAAAAATAACCCAAATTAAGTTTAAAGATTAAAATACAGATATCAGTAAATTCTTATGTGATAGTTATAGGTCAATTTTATTTCCCTCAGAAAAGAATGTTAGCTTGACTTCTATTTATAATTCTGTCACTAAGCATGTCTTAAAAATATTTTTCTCTGTTTTATTCTCTGTGTTATCTGATACTATAATCCCTGCTATTTTTATAAAGATACAAAACACCAGTGACTCGATAGAGATTTACTAGATATTTTCTTTGTTATAAAATGCCTTAAATATGGAACTATTGGCATTTCACCAATGCATTCCAGGAATATGAATCAATTCTAAGTCACCTTCCCATTAGTGTCAATTATTCAGCAGCCTAGGAAAAATCATTAAATAATAATTAACAGCATCACCAATGTTTCCAACCAGTGTTTCAGTCAATAGCTCATTATTAATCATTTTCTAAATATACTTGCTGCTATACTAGTACCTTTACTAATTACACAAAAGTGCTATTTATCTCTGGAAAACCAATCACAACCAAATGATCTAAGGCAATTTTTAAGACTATTCCAATGTTTTTGTCATAATGAATACTTGGTATTTATGAACCTGATCAAGGAATATATCTAATATTTTGCAAGGTTGGCTAAGATTTTCCATACAGTGTATCACAGATAAAGTACAAATAATTATTAAGCTAAGGTATATGAAAAAAATCTTTTATAAAATAAATCAGCGTTAGTTCTCTCCATGCTGATAGTTATGTAGTGTTCCTTCTTGTACTAATATTTATTTGTCTCAATCTTTCTAAAGACTCACCTTTAAACCTATTTTTATTTTTAACTTTTCCTTCTACAAAGGTAGACTCAGATATTTCTGCTCTCTTAGTTCTAAATTTACATGCCTAATTGTCTCTTAGATCCGTTAGAGATTATCCTGCTCCTTAAATTGCTTATATATTTATATTCTAACATGTTAGTTTTATTTCTTGTTGTTTTCTATATATGTTTGTTTATGTTTTACAGTACTCAGGGATTATTTCTGGCTCTGCAGTGTTTGGGAAACTGTATGGGATACTGGTTTGGAAACTTGGCTAACTGCATGCAAGGCAAATGCTCTCCTCATTGTACTATCGCTCAAACCTCTAATTTATGAGGTTTTTTTTTTTTTTTTGGTTTTCTTTTGGGTCACACCCGGCAGTGCTCAGGGGTTACTCCTGGCTCCATGCTCAGAAATTGCTCCTGGCAGGCACGGGGGACCATATGGGGCACCGGGATTCGAACTGATGACCTTTTGCATGAAAGGCAAACACCTTACCTCCATGCTATCTCCCGGGCCCCAAATAATTTATGAGTTTTCATCTGATCTTCTAATATCAAAGCATTCTTTTATTCTTAATCTCCAAATTACTTAAGATTTCCTCTTATTTTTAAAAAGAAATAATTTCTGAAAGAAATTGTAGAAGTCATCTTTACTTCTTTTCACTTTTTCCTATGTCCATTGAATATCAATTTTCATACATCTTCTACTCCCTCTTCTGTACCTATTCTGAATCTACTCAGGATCCTAAAAATATTAATAATTAAGCATTGGCAATATTGTTTCAAAACTTCTCTGAAATTTCTAAAAGTTCTCAGTTGTAATTGGTCAAGATTTCTTTGGCAAATATAGGTTTTTCCCTTGGGAGCTCAAAACTATGGTGCTGGAAAGAACTTACTGCTTGTCATCTGCTATCCAGTACAAAAACATAAATACCTTCTTAGATAAACCAAATGCTCTATCAGCTTGATTAGTTTCAACCCCCAATATTTCTGACTGAGTTCTGACTATGCACATACTGCTAATTCTTTCATCCACTTCCTTTTTTCAGGGTGACTTTTCCTTAAAAAGTTTGTACCATTCATTAAACTGCACCTGTTTTCTAAGACCTCTTTGAATATCATCTTTCTCATGAAATGTTACCACCCATCCACCCTACCTTTCTTACCCCCCCACACTGCTTCACTACCCTCTGCATTTATAGGTTAATAGAACATGTAATACTTCCACAAAAACTAAAATTCTGAGTTTCTTTGCACATAAAATTACAAGAAAATCATAATAAAAACGATTTGAGTCTCTACATATGCAGAGATATATGTGACATATCTTAATAACCCTCTCATTTAAATCTTATAGCTATTCTCTGGGAACTTATGTTAATACTATGTTACTAAGGAAAAACTTTCTAATAGTAATGGTAAATTAAAATGCACAGGAGATACTTTTGCTTCACATATGGAAATTTGTTTCATGCAGTATTCATTCAATGAGTATTTAAATAAAGGAGTAGTCAATGGGCAATCATCCAGTAAATATTTATTGGGCATTTACTTTGCGGTAAATCTCATAGATCCTGAGTATTCATCAATGAACATACCTCGTGGAGCTTGCATTTCAGTAGGGAGGTTGAGCAATGCAGGCTTTGTCAAAAAATAAATGTCAGCAAAATGCCACATGCCAGGTAAGAGAACATTCAAATAAAAAAAAAAACATGAATCTTAAAAGTTTAAGGTTTAGTTAATGTATTTTATGGTGCTCCCCATTAATTTGTAATGTAGTCTATATCTTTTTGGCCCTTGATTTTGAAGAATACTCCTCTCTGCAGTACTTTGGCACTGCAATAGAGGAAAAATAAATAGGAACAATTTTGTCCATCCTTTAATTGACCATGACCTTATGACTTGAGCATTCAAAAGCAACAATTTTAATGTTCTATTTTGATAACTGAGAGCTACTGTGTGCTTTAATTCTCTCTCATGTATTTCTTTATATGCTAGCTTGTTAAAGAGTAAGAATCATGTAAATAAAGCCAAGATAAATAAAGCCATGGCCAGTCAACCTGGACTGGCACTCTCAAAAGTTTGTAACACTCTCCCAAAATGTGTGACAGCTATCCAATAGAGCAAACTGTCTATGTGAACTACAGATTACCACACATAATTATCTGTTTCCAGAAAAGCTTCCAAAATATTTATAAACTATAATACACGCTTATTATTTCTAGCCTTCAAATTTGAGCTTGGTGTACGATATAAATATGACCAATAGTCCTTTTCTACAAAATCAACAGTGGCAAAGTTTCTATTTATTTATTTAATTATTTATTGGTTTTGAACCACACTCAGTGATGGCCAGGGGTTATTCCTGCTATGTGCTCATGACTTGGAGGATCATATGGGATGCAGGGGATTAAGGTCTGTCCTAGGTCAGCTGCCTGCAAGGCAAAAGCCATACAACTGCATTATTGCTCTGGCCCCTCTATTTATACATTATTTATCTGGTTAATCCCTGGCTCATTTTACTTTATACTATAGTTATACAAATAATAATTCAATTGATTTTAGCTATTAGGATATATTTCTATGAATCTAGTAAGATAGAAACATCCTTTTGAAGAACGAATACTTTTAGGTCTAAATGAAGACAGAATTTACATCAGTTAAAAGGGACATTAAAGAGGTCATGAGTGATGATTAATTAAAGAAAAGAGCAGTAGTCTAGCTAGCATGGTTAAACATGAAAAAGAAAAGACCAGCATCAGGTGAAGAGTGCTTCCTTTCTTTTACAAATTCATTTTCTAGGGGTAATAGGGGGAGATAGTTTAGGGAATAAGGTGTTTTCCTGACATTTGACTAACCCTTGTTTGATTTCAATTGTAGATTTTTTTCTAAGTCTTCCAGAGAAAATCCCTGAGCACAGAGCCAGAAGTAGCCTCTGCCCCAATAATACCACCTCTTAGAATCTATTACAAGAGCCCCCAAAACATGACAGAGGTATTTGTACTTTTATTGTCATAGTAACATTTTTAAGACTAGCCAGTATCTGAAAGCAACCCCAAACAACAAAAAGAAGTAACTAGACAAAGAAGTTGTGTTATGCAGATCCAAATGTAAATCTTAGCTGTCTTAAAAGGTAGGAAAATAGTGGAAGGAAGGATAATTTGAGATAAAACAGGGGAGATATGACTGAAAGTATTAGCCATATTATGAATAATGATGCCTTACTAAAATGTTGTGGAAAATTAGGTGGTACTATTTTTTAAATTGTATAGAAGCTGTATTTCAGTCAGACTATTCCACATTTTTGTCAAGTTGGATAGTGGCACTTTTCTATATCTCTCACAATACAAAGAACATATTCTATGCTTGGGTGACCATCTCAAATATTTTGCAGATAGCTTATGGGGCAAGTTCCTGAACCTGTTTTATCTCTCTAACCTGTGTGTATTATTTCTTGTGCTGCATTGCTTCCAGACCTGTATTATCCAATCCCCCAGGATTAACATACATAACACATAGTGATTAACATATATAACATATGTTATTTTGAACTGCCAACTCAACTGCCTATCAAATAGATGACAAAATTGCAGACCAAGGAACTCCTGTTGTTAAAGCTTGTGCCATCCTTTTTGGTATTGTAGTTGTAGTTTGATTTTATTTAAAAGTCACATTGTCATCTAGGTAAAAGTTGCAAAGAGTAAATTGGCAAGACTAATATTTTCTTTTCTTTTTTTTATAAGTCTTGAGTTTGAATGGCATTTGTTTATTTTTTATTTTTTGTTTTTGTTTTTCATTTCATTTTTTTGGGTCACACCTGGCAGCACTCATGGGCTACTTCTGGCTCTAAACTCAGAAATTGCTCCCAGCAGGCTCTGAGGATCATATGGGATGCCAGGATTCGAACCACTGTCTTTCTGCTTTTAAGGCAAATGCCCTACTGTTGTGATATCTCTCTGGCCCCCAAGACTAATATTTTCTAATAAAATTTTATAAAATAATTTTCAGGGTCTCCTGCATTCACATAAGGAAACTATAAAATAAAAGTAAAGTAAATAAATCCTGTGATAAAAAATGGTATTTTATTTTGTAGCATCAGCTCAACTTTTATTTCCACTTATTGATCATGTTCTAAACTTTTAAAGAATCCTAAATTCTCAGTTCAGGATAAAGTAGGATTCAAAGAAACTTTTGTGAACCAAGTTACTAAGGGACAGATAAAATATTTCTAACCTGAAAATACAGAAAGAGTAATTTTACACATTATAGTTTATCTAGGGATAAAAGTCTGCCTAACTGTCTTTTTGGATGTCTGATATTCTGCCCGCCAAATGAATTCCAATTGTTTTTCTGCCTCTAAGCCTGTTCTGAACTGAATTACTCTACTGAGATATTAAAATCAATGAGTGAAAAACATTGGGAGGTATCATGAGATAGTTCCTATTATCTAATCATATCCTACACAATTTACCATTAACTCATAGATGAAGTAAGCATAGCATTTTTCACTAAGATATCAATAATTATTAAAATTAACAATTATTATTGTTGTCTTCTAGATTTACTGACACTAATGTTATTTCCCCTTTCAATACAATAATATAGGCTTATAGAAATATAAGCATATCCTATAGCTATGCCATATCAGAATTTCTCATATCTATACATCTATACTAACCTACTTATTTATATTACTTAGATGAAAATAACTATCAGAAAAAAGAATATGACAATTTCAGTTTTTCCTGAACAGTTTCCTTATATATTGGTCTCTTAATTTTCACTAAATTGTAGCATTTTTCTCCCTTAGGTCTATCGTTAAAGAAAGCATTCAAAGGATATAATCAGTTTTTAGCACCCTATTTCTAAAATATTTCATATCAGATCAATGGAAATTAATGGTTTACAGTAGAAGAAGCCTACTAGAATACCCCAATCCAGAGATGAAACAGGGAGATAAAACAGATTCAGAAAATTGCACTACAAACTATCTGCAAGCAGGCAAAAGGACACTTGAAGGTAGACAGGCTAGCTGTGAGGCCAAAACAGGGTGAAATCTCTTTGACATGGGGTCTTTATTGGGAAGAGTAGTACCATCCCCATGAGTAGAGAACAGGTATGGGTAGGGGGCCAATCCAGGGGTTTATCCTGCCCACATGGGACAAGCACATGCAAAGAAGAAATATCTGTTTTGAGAGAGAACTGGTTACTCCAACCTCAATATACTATTTACTGCTTTTACTAAATGAGTTGTCAATAATTTATTCTGGATCACTTAGAAAAATATAAATGTTCAACAAATATCAAAGCATAATTAAATAACTATGCTCTAATCTGGTTAAATAGGATTAGATACTGAATGAAATATTATGTATTGATATTTATTTATACTGGAGTTGTAGGGCAAAAAGAGAATGTTAAACCAAAATGTTGGATGTTTGTGTTTCATTAATAGAAAGAATGTGTCACATTTCTCTGCCTACCTACAAAATTGGTTACTTGTCCATTGTGTATTTTTTTATTGAAGGTTTTGGAGTAGTGATGATTAAGACATTACACATATTTTAAAGGACACAATTTCAGTCACAACATTATCTAAGCTCGGTAAGAGCTCTTCTGTAAGAACAACAAAATATGGGGCCAGAACAACATCACAGAGAGTCATGTGAATGTATTGCATGAAACAGATCTGAGTTAGATCCCATCATCCCATTTGGTCGATGAAGTCATGAAATTTTCCTACACATGGATGTACATGGAATCTATCATGCTGCGTGAAATAAGTCAGAGAGAGAGAAAAATGCAGAATGGTATCACTCATCTATGGGTTTTAAGAAAAATAAAGACATTTTTGCAATAATAATAATTTTCAGACACAAAAGATAAATTAGCTGGAAGTTCCAGCTCACCTCAGGAAGCTCACCACAAAGAGTGATGAGTTTAGTTACAGAAATAATTGCATTTTGAACTGTCCTAAAAATGAGAACCTATGAGGGAAATGGAGAGCCTGTCTAGAGTACAGGCGGGGGGTGGGTGGGTAGGAGGGAGATTTGGGACAATGGTGATGGGAACGTTGCACTGGTGATGGGTGGTGTTCTTTACATGACTGAAACCCAAACACAATCATGTATGTAATCAAGGTGCTTAAATAAAAAAAAATGAATGTCAGGAGTGATTCTTTAATGCAGAGCCAGGAATGACTTCTGAGCACCACTGAGTGTGGTCCCAAAACAAACAACAAACAAAAAACAATAAAAAGGGTAAATTTTACTGATTTTGAATTTTTTTATTGTTTTTTTTTTTTTTTTTTGGTTCTTTTGGGCCACACCCGGCAGTGCTCAGGGGTTACTCCTGGCTCCATGCTCAGAAATTGCTCCTGGCAGGCACGGGGGACCATATGGGGCACCGGGATTCGAACCGATGACCTTTTGCATGAAAGGTAAACGCCTTACCTCCATGCTATCTCCTGGGCCCCTAATTTTTTTACTGTTTATTTGTTTGGCATTTTGAAAGGTGGAGGTAACACTGGCAACACTCAGGGTTTCTGGAGAAACTTGAGGTTTTTGGGATACCTGGAATAAAGAAATGTTGGCTTCCTGCAAAGCAATAAACTAACTTCTGTAATATCCCTTTGGTCTTGGATATTGGATTTTTTTTTTTTTTTTTTTTTTTTTTTTTTTTTTTTTTTTTTTTTTTGGTTTTTGGGTCACACCCGGCAGTGCTCAGGGTTTACTCCTGGCTCCATGCTCAGAAATTGCTCCTGGCAGGCACGGGGGACCATATGGGGCACCGGGATTCGAACCAATGACCTTTTGCATGAAAGGCAAACGCCTTACCTCCATGCTATCTCCCGGCCCCCGGATATTGGATTTAAAAAAAAAAAATTAAAGCAATAATTAATAGTTCAGTTCTGGAACACCAAATCTCTTCATTATTCTCAGAGAAGATTTTGAAAAATAGATAAACTTTAATCCCTAGTCTCCATCTGTAAAATGGAGATAATAGATCCTGCCCCATAGGTCTAGTATGAGAATCAATCCAGATAAAATCAATCTACATAAAATATTTGGCGACTAGGTGACAACTTGCCCTTCACCTGCAAATAGTATATAATATCTATATACATTATTATAATTTATAATATCATTTATCACATAAAGTATATAACAAACTACTTATTTACCTAACACTCAAAGCTTTCACAAAATTATTTACTTTATAGTTTAAAAGTGAGACAAAGTTGTGCAGATACTGAGACAATATATCTTTATGACCAACACCTTTAAAACTGTAGATTAGCAAAATAGTAAAACTGTTAGGAAAAACAACTTAATTTCTTTACCTCTACTTCATTTCCGTAGAAATATGACATTTGTTTTTGAATATTAGGAAGAGGGGTGAAGATAAATCATGGTAAATTTACTAAAGCAATAAGTAATATGGAAATTCAGTAAGAAAAGTCAAATGAAATTTAGGAAGAATTCATCACTCTTGAGATCTGCATGAATACACTTAAAGACATAATATAATAGTGAGCTCTTAAAATACTTAATTACTGAGCATAGTACATAAAACTTTATCATTATTTCAAATTAATCCTTCTAATTCACCACTAATAAAATTTTATAATCAATAAAATGTTTGAAATAACATACATAAAAGTGAAAATAGTTCACATATATGAGCATTCAACTCTGACTTCGAAGATAAATTCACAAGCCATCAATCAAATGGTTTGTAGAACAAAGATGAGTCAAAAAGGAAAAACGTAAAAGAGAGTAGAATTTCCGAAAAGAATTGGATAAATACAAAATAAGAAATAAACTAAAGTGAAGAGTAATGTGACTTAGAAGAGCACTGGAATTACAATGGCTTCAGTAAACTACATAATTAGGCAGAAAAAATGCTTCAGCAAAAAATACGTCAAATAAAGAGGAATGATGTCTTTTGCGGGAGGGACACTTTCTAAGTTTTGTGCTTTGTAGTATACAAAAGCTTTCTAGGTTAGTTGCAGTAAATAATACTCTTTTAAAAAGGAATGACAAGGGGCTGGCCTGATAGTGAAGCAGCAAGATAGCACTTGACCTACACAATGTGAGCCTGGATTTGGTCACCAGCACCACATATAGTTCACCAAGCCGTGCAGAATTGATACTTGAGTGCAGTGTCATGATTAAGCCCTGAGAGCTGCCAGGTGAGGTCCCCCCCAAACAACAATAACAAATAAAGGCGTGACCAGGACTGGAGGGATAGCACAGAGGTTTGCCTTGCGTACAGCCGACCAAGGTTCTATCCTTGGCATTCCATATGATACCTAGAGCCTGTCAGGAATGATTTCTGTTTGTGGGTCTTTGTTTGTTTGTTGTTTCTTTTTGGGTCACACCCTATGACGCTCAGAGGTTACTTCTGGTTCTGCGCTCAGAAATTGCACCTGGCAGGCTCGGGGTACCATATGGGTTGCTAGGGATCAAACCTGGGTCAGCTGTGTAAAAGACAAACACCCTACCGCTATACTAGTGCTCCTGCCCCAAGGCTGAATATATTCTTTAATGAAATATGCCAGAGAAACTGGAAAAAGTATTGCCTTTAGTTGATAAGGATTCTAATTCTACCTTACTGCCAACTCCCTACCTCAATCTACTTGTAAAAAGCAACTAAAGTGTAAATGTTGCCAAGACCTAGTGATTCCTGGGGCAGCAAAGAGGAAACCTGACCTTTTGGTCATGTCCCCAGTGGTTCTCATGGATTGTGTGGTACAAGAGATCAAATTTCAGATCTCATATAGGTTTCATATTTGCTTTGTTACTTCAGGTGCAAGGGCATTTGCCTTGCAAGTGGCTGACCCAGGATGGACCACAGTTTGATCCCCTGAGCATCACCAGTGTGGTCCAAACACCAAAGAGAGAGAGAGAGAGAGAGAGAGAGAGAGAGAGAGAGAGAAAGAGAGAGAAATATATATATATATATCCAGCCTGGTGCATATTTTGTCAACACCAGTCCTAAGTTATGCAATTTAAGTAAATCAATAAAATCTGTAAGAGCAGATCTAGATGGTTTTCATCAAATTTTTATAACTCATAGAATGTTAATTCTGCATATGCGTATGTATAGATGCATGTAGTGGACCATGCATTATATCATAGACATAGATGTGTTCATAAATTGATCTAAATTATGAATTACTATTTATAAACCAAAGCAACTTAGAATATGAGAAGATATAAATCCTTGTCCCATTTTATCCATAGTAAGAGTCTTCAAAAGGTATCAAAGTAAAACTCTCTAATTCCCAGTTGCCCATAATACCCTGTGGTGAGTTTTTTCTCAAAAGTTAAAAGCAATATATTGTCATAATTAACTGCCTGTTTGCATTAGGTTTCAGTACTTGAATTGATTTTGAAAGTCTATTTTTCCTGATAAATGTTATTTATCTTTCTTTTCAATGCAAGGAGTATTTGTCATTACACTGACGGTGGCTCAATAACAAGAGTAGATGATATAAAGCACAGTATGTTAAGGAAGAGTCACCACTCCCTTTCTGCACATAATTTTTCATTCATTACTTGTGCATATTAGTCAAGTCATTTCTGAGTAAAGCTAGAGCTGAGCAATTACTGTTTGACTGGCTTTGAATGCATATGTTCTTTAACTCAGTGTTTTTCAAACTTTTTGTGCAAAGACACACTTTTTTCATGAAAAACAATCATGAGGCACACCATCATTAGAAAATATTGGGGCCCGGGAGATAGCATGGAGGTAAGGCATTTGCTCTTCATGCAAAAGGTCATCAGTTCGAATCCCGGTGCCCCATATGGTCCCCCGTGCCTGCCAGGAGCAATTTCTGAGCATGGAGCCAGGAGTAACCCCTGAGCACTGCCGGGTGTGACCCAAAAAAAAAAAGAAAATATTAAAAATTTAACTCTATATTTACTATATAATAAGTCATTATCTTGAGTAGGAATCAAAAAAACACAGAGAAATTATTTTATAATTACCTTATTATGAAATAATCTAATGATTGGTCTATTTGTGAGCTGAAGCCACATGTTAGAGGTGAATTTGGAATTTTTCCCATGGCACACTAGACAATATCTCATGGCACACTAGTGTGTCATGGCACAGTGGTTGAAAAACGCTGCTTTAACCCACTGCCTTGTGAGGTCCATCGAAGCAATGATTTCACTTCTCTCATGTGGTTATCATGATTGCTGAAATAACCCTTCCATATAACAAACAGCAGTTTTCCTGCCATGTGTAAATGTAAGTATGCAATAATCGTTAGCTATTCTTTCTGTGTGCCAGGGTTTCTCTTCAATGGCATTCAATATATCCTATGTCTTTCTAAAATCCCTTCTTTACCTCACAGTTTTTCCCAATAGAACTATCTCATTGCCAACAACTTTTCCAAACCGCCTCGTTCAATATTCAGACTCCATTCTTTAGCATTTTGAATCTATGCTACCTTTTATATGATGACCCTCAAGGAATCTGTCAATCTGGCCATCTCAGTAGAGTTAGAGTTAGGTTTGCCACCATTCTTCAGCCTTCCATTCAATCTTTCATTTACGTCACTGTATTCATGGTTCTAACAATGAATAAGGATGAAGTACTCTAGAGTACTTACCTCTTAGAGCAAGGAAAGTCTACTCTATGATAAGTCACTAGTTGGCACTAAAGATTCATCAGTCATTTGGTTTACCACTTATTTTAGGAGTGGTGGTTTGATGTGAGGTCTACATAGTTGCTAAAATTTCAAACACTTAGCTATCCTAATCTCATGGCAATATTTTCAAGATGTCTATTCTGCCTAATTTCTAAGTTTATCTACTTTTCTATCCATCCATATTTTCTATATCTTCACAACCCATGTCATTAGTTAAAATGAATCGTCAGAATGCGATTTCTTTTCTCTTTTCAGAACCATTCCAAGACTTTTATTTTTTCAGAATTGTCTCCCTTATACTTAGCATATCCCTGTACAAGAGAGTCAGGAATAGATAACTAGTGTAGATTTTACAGAGCTAAAGATGTCCAATTAATTTCTAGCTACATATTTGCTATATCTCTAAGAAAGTTATTCCTGAAATAATGGCTAAGCTGGTCAGTTTTACCAAAAATTTCCACTGTCTGCCACCCCTAATGGCATTAGGCTGACACCATGTAGGTTTTTTGAGCAAAAAAATAATAGGAAAAGCTATTTTGTTTAAAGTTAATTAGGAAGTGGAAAGGTCTAAAGGAACCTAAGCTATTCACATGAAAAAGCTCTTTGTATTGAGGCTGGAGCAACAGCCATAGGGCATTTGCCTTGCAAGAGGCCAACCCTGGATGGGCCTTGGTTTGATTTCTGGCACCCCATATGTTCCCCTCAGTCTGCCAGGAGCGATTTCTGAGCACAGAGTCAAGAATAAAACCTGAGAACCCTGGTGGCGCTGCAGGTAAGGTGCCTGCCTTACCGCGCTAGCCTTGGACGGACCATGGTTCGATCCCCCGGTTCCCATATGGTCCCCCGTGCCTGCCAGGAGCGACTTCTGAACGCATAGCCAGGAGTAACCCCTGAGCGTCACTGGATGTGGGCCAAAAACAAACAAAAAAAAAAAACAAAAAAAAACAAAAAAAACCTGAGAACCACCAGGTGTGACCCAACCCCCCCAAAAAAGCTTACTGTGGATCTGAGATCAAAATTTTGGAGAGAAATAACTGAAGAATAATGTTGATATTTGGGGGTTTAGTGAAGAATTCAGATTTCTTCAGTAAATTTACCAGACAAAAATGTTGGTGTCTCTGAAAGGGGAATGAATCTCCTTTTACAAATGTTGAAAACATTGTAAAATGCATTTGGCTACTCCTAAGAGAGGAAAGATACCATGTGAAGTGTTCATCAGATGGTTACAAAGTAGCATGAAAACATGGGCAGGGGGCAGATAAGATAGGACAGGAAAGTGAGGCTTTTACATATGACTGACTCCAGTTCCATCCTGGAACTTTGTTCCTTCAGACTTACCAGGAGTTACTTTTGAGAACAGAGTCATATCTCCAGTGCACTAGAGTGTCCCCAAATTCTCTCATCCAACTAAAAAGCAGAAGCAGAAGGCAAAGGTCTTTGCTCTAGTAGCTTTCCAGTTTTCTATATCTGTCAGCCATGCCATCTGCAGCTGAAAAATGGATCTGTGGAGTTTCAAACATCTGCAAGCTATATGGAGAGGCTGGACTTCAATCCCAGAAGCACTAATTTAATAGTAATTGAAGACTTTTCAAGGTCCAATTCAAGGTCTACTGCTTCAGGGAAATTTTCTCTGGTAGTGTTTACTCAAAGTTGTTCTCTTGTATTTCCCTTTGTGCTTCTTGTTTGCTTTCTATCTTAATACTTGAGACATCACAATGCTTCATTTATTGCATGAAATATAAGGCTATTGTGAGAGGACGTATATATAAAAGATATTAGTAGATCAAATTGATTCATTTCATTGCCTAGCTGACTAATGATTTCATCTCTAAAAAGTCTTAGGCCTTCAGAACAAATACAATTCCCCATGGGCAATGCCATTTTCATTCACCTCATTTATACCCACTGTATTGTATTAGACATAACATAGATGTCTAAAACATGCTTATTGAAATTACTTTTCCAAACCATGTATTTCTGATAGTTTCAAACAAAATATAGTCTCATCACATGCCTCTTTATTTTAAATTATCCAGAAATTCTTACTGTGTAAAAACAAATAGTACTTTGGATGGGTATTTCATTGGTTTGCAAAAATGACTCTATGAAATTGTCACAGTAGGGTAGTTTTCAACCATTTATCTTAAGACACAGTATTAGAAAATCTACAATAGTTTTTATATGTGTTAAAAACAATTCAGAAAGTATATCATTGTGAAGACTGATTACAAAGATAGTTTCAATTCCTCATTCAACATTCACTTTTAAAATGACAGACACCATCTAATATCTCTGAGAATAAGTTACATTTAGATGTAAATGAAACAATCAATTTTGACATGAATGGGGAGGAAAAGGGATTCTCTTTCACTTTTGTGGAAAGATACATTTTATGAGAATACTGGTCTAGTACCTGAGGAAAGCAGTATCAAGCATTACCAAAATTTTAAAATACAGCCTCAAATGAGTCAATAATTCTACTACTCTAGTTAAAGAGCTAAATCAGAAAAAGATTTGCATATCCATGCTCACTGAAGTGAAATTTACAATAATAAAGAACTTGAAACAGCTCAACTGCCCAACAATAGATGAAAGGAAAATAAGTAAGAGACTATATACACAACATAATTTTCATAGTCATTAGAAAAGATGAAATCCTGAGGCTGGAGCGATGGCATAGAGGTAGGGCATTTGACTTGCACACAGCTGACCCAGGAAGGACTGCAATTCAACCCCCCACCCTGTGTCCTATATGATCCCCCAAGCCAGGAGCGATTTCTGAGCATGTAGCCAGGAGGAACCCCTGAGCATCACCAGGTGTGCCCCCCCCCCCCAAAAAAAAAGAAAGAAAAGATGAAATCCTATCTTTTCAAATAACATGCATAGAACTAGATAGGTTCATGCCAGAATGAGAAAGACAAATAATAGATGATATAACTTGTCTTGATGTATATGAAGAAGCAAAGCATAAGAATTGAAAAACCCAGGTCAAGGAAAAATCCTTTGACTCAGCCTTCAGGACTGAGATTACAGAGTATAATAAACCAATGAAAGAGATGATTGAGGGTCTGTGTATGGGGATAATATTGGTATTTTGATAAGAGGTAGAAACATATTTTGCCTTCTGTTACTGTTTGGGGTAAGGAAATCCCAGTGTTACTCAGGGTTTATTCCTGTATCTATACTCAGAGGGGTCACTCCTGAAGAGGTTTGGAGGACCATCTGGGGTCCTAGAAATCAAATCTAAATCAGCCACATGCAAGCTAACAACCTTTCCCACTACATTATCTCTCGCTCCAGCCTCTCTACTTTGAAAAAGTATGTAATAATACCCCTAAAATGTATGCAATTGTATGATGTCACTGTAGTAAATTTTGCAATAGAATGAACGGGAAAAAAATAAATACCCAAGCGTACAAAATGAGTAATATCTATCTCAGCATTCATTCGATGTCAATATATTTAATACTTTCCTTTGGTCACTAAAATGTGGGAGAAATTACCATGTGTAAGCACCAAGAAAATGTTAAAATGGCCATGTATGGGTCTTGCTCCTGGTCAAGCCAAGACAAACCCATGTTCAATCTCATGCATCCCATAGGGTTCCCCGAGCCTGCCTGGAGCAAGTTCTGCGCACAAAGCCAGGTGTAACCCCTGAGCATTTCAGGGTGTGGCCCCAAACCAAAATGAATAAATAAATAAATAAATGCCCATGCACGCTTCTCAAAGTTTCTTCTCTCCATTCCTCATTTCTCTCTTCTCTTCCTCACTCATTCTTTGTTATTTTTCTCTCCCCTGTTCCTTACTTTATTGAACTTGGCACCAATTTCTGTGGCAACTTTGGAACTACTGCTACCTTACTTTAAGAATCTTCATCTGAGAGTTGGTCAAGGTGAAGAAGCAATCATTTTGGAGACTCTCAATGGTACGAGGTAACTAAGATGAAGCCAAAGAGTCATTTTCTTAATCCTACACAAATCACAAACAGAATCTATGTGGTGATATGTCATTTAAACCATGAAGTTCAAAGGTTGAGTTCAATCAACAGATAACTATGATTCTGCTAATAGTTTTAGAATATGACAGCAGAAACAGAATCCAATATCGGTCTGAAATTTGCAGTTTTTCTCTTTGTCTTTTAAAATTTTTAAAGCTAAATTAATATATCTAAATATATAATTTCAAGTTTAATTTATATTTAACCTATAGATACATAAAATTATATAAAGTTGCATTTTAAAAAATATATAAAATTATACATGCTTTGTTCCTTATCTTTGAAATAAAATTGGTTATTTCAGTGTATCACTTTCAAGTTATCTGATCAAGATTTAATTACTTGAGTTTAGAAGGTGTCACAGAAGAAGTCTTTAGTGACTTTTATAGCCTATCTATTTCTGGACACTCTCCCAGACAATAATGCACAAAATCAACTCACTCAGCTGAAATAAACTACAGTCGATTAAGAAAAACTATATCACTTTGCAATATAGTAAAATGTAAATGTTTATCTCACATATTTAAGACCTTTAGGAGGGTATCTGTCGACACTCAGAGAAAAAAGAAGAAAAATCGCATCACCAAGATAAACGATATCTATACAAGACCATGGTTATATAAATGTTCACAGAATGAATTTAAAGAAAAATCAAGATGATGATATTTTTATTTACTACTGGATATTTTCCAATATTTCCTACTGTCATTGGATATAGTTCTTGGTCAGTAAGAGCTTAAGTTATGTGAAAACAGCTTTATTTATTCCCTCTGATGTATCAAGAAATGAATCAGCAATATTAATAAATACAGATTTGATTTAATACTAGCATATGTATTTACTTTTGTAGAAAGTTCAAAATGAAAATCAAAGTCTACTTCCTGTTTAGGAAGTACCAAAACTTATTTATAATCTTTCTACTCAATAAACCTCAATTAATGGTGTACTGCTTTGGTCAATTTCATTGCAGCTACAAGTCATAAATTATAAGACAATAAAAAAGAAAATAAATATAATATTCTACTTGGTGGATATATAATCTTTTTATAAAATAAAAATGTTACCACTTTGGGGGGCTACAAAGATAGTATAGCATATAAGACACATACAATTCATCTGGCTAATATGAGTTTCAATTCCTGGGATTCCACATGTTCCTGGAAGTACCACAAGGAATGACTCCGGAATGCAGAGTCAGGAATAACCCCTGAGCACTGTTAGGTGTGGTTCAAAAACAAAATAAAAATTTACCATTCAGCTTTTTAAGAAGAACTTGTAAAAGTTTATAGAACCATGATATGAATTTCATCTATTACATTACTAGTATGCATTTAAAAATGAATTCTAAATTCATATTTATTTATATAATAATTATTTCTAGGATGAAATTTCTTTACATTTTAAACTATGGATTAATACAAAAATATTGTGATGGCTTAATATAGTAGAATCAAGTGAAGAAAAATATTGATTTCACTACTTACACCAAATATATTTAAAAGTTATTAAAGATATATTTTAGGGTAATCTCTGTGATTTTAATACATTAGGTGACTTATTGCAGAAGCATGTTAAGAAATGAAGACACTAAATTTAATTGAAAAGATTTGTGAATAGCAACGAATCTGCATTAAACTAGAATGTATAATTTTGAAGAAATAAAGCATGTCACAAAACATACTACTGCATATTACAAGAACTCAGGAAACATGGTTTTACAAAGGTTGTTTAACACAGTTTAAGTTTTCTTAAACCCATGATTTAAAAAGTTATATGGTAATATTAAGGCATACAATTATTTTATATATGAAGTTCTAACTTGAAATAAGAATTTATATCAGGGCTGGAGTGGTAGCTGAGTTTTTGTTTTTTGTTTTTTTGTTTTTTTGCCTTGCCAAGACTAGCCTAAGACAGACCGTAGTTTCATCCCCTGGTGTTCCATATGGTCCCCCAAGCCAGGAGCGATTTCTGAGCCCATAGTCAGGAGAAATCCCTGAGTATCACAGATGTGGCCCAAAAAGCAATAAAAAAACAAAAACAACAACATAAACAAACAAACAAAAGAATTCATATTAGATTCTTGGACGGTAATTGACTGTCATACTCTAATTGTTTATGATCATATCAGAATATCTACACAATTCAAGTAAAACATGATATCAATTAAAATATAACAAGATTGTTCAATAGTTCACAATCAAGTACCAAACACTATTTTTCCTTAATTTTTTGGGTTTATTTTTTTGGGTCACACCCAACTGTGCTCAGGGGTTACTCATGGCTCTGTGCTCATAAATCACTCCTGGCAGACTTGGGAGATCATCTGGGATACTGGGATTCAAACCACCATCCATCCTGGATCAGCTGCTTGCAAGGCAAATGCCTTACAGCTGTGCCATCTCTCTGGCCCCTGTTTTTCTTTAATTTCAAAAACGATTGTGTGGGGATGTTGAAAGAGACATTATCTGAGACTATCACATGTTGAACAATAGATCTAGTGATGATATAATAAGTTTCACCCCAATAATATAGAACTATTGAACTTAGTAGATAAAATGAACAAAAGAGTAGTTTCCTTATTATGATGCCTTATTTATTGTGGTGATTTATTTTTTTCTTTTCTTTTTTTTTTTTTCTTTTGGTTTTTTGGTCACACCCGGCATCGCTCAGGAGTTACTCCTGGCTCTATGCTCAGAAATCGCTCCTCGCTCCTGACAGGCTCGAGGGACCATATGGGACGCTGGGATTTGAACTGATGACCTTCTGCATGAAAGATAAATGCCTTATCTCCATGCCATCTCTCTGGCCCTGTGGTGATTTCTAAAAAAATTAAGAATCAAGCTTCCATATGACCCAATGATTCCACTACTTGGCAAAGTACAAAAATGTTAAAAAAAAATGCGCCTAGGGGCCGGGCAGTGGCGCTGGAGATAAGGTGCCTGCCTTGTCTGCGCTAACCTAGGACGGACCATGGTTCGATCCCCCAGTTCCCCATATGGTCCCCGTGCCTGCCAGGAGCGACTTCTGAGCGAATAGCCAGGAGTAACCCCTGAGCGTCACCGGGTGTGGCCCAAAAACCAAAAAAAAAAAAAAAAAAGCTCCTATGTTCATAGCAGCATGACTTGTAATCACGATCAGGAGTCAACATAAGTGCTCAAGAATAGTTGAGTGGATAAAGAAAATATTCTGTAGATATGAATAGCACAATATTGGTATATTATTTATTAAAAATAAGAAAACCTGAATTTTATCATAACTTGCATGGAACTGCAGTGTATCATGCTGGTCACAGTGAGTTAAATATAGAAAGACAAATACTCTGTCCTCTCCTAACTATGTTATAGAAAGATACATGGTGAGGGAGATGCAAACAGCCAATGATAAAGGGACCTTGAAGCCTGCCTGTAAGAACTGAATTTGCTAAATATGGGTGCAAGGAAGTAAAAAAAAGTCTGATTGGGATGCACTAACTTTGTATGCCTGAAACATTAACAGAACTACAAATTGGGTAATTGAATTTGAAAAAAACATTTACATAATAAAACATTTCTCTCAAGTATCTCTATTTTTAGGTATACTTCTTTTGTTTGTTTATATTATATGTTTATATGTGTTGCTTATTAATGCAATACTCTATGATTACAAACAGGTCATATCTAAATATAGCAAAGCCTCTAATCAGAGTTATTTTAAGTTGGAATCAGTTTTTCCATCTAAGTATCTGAGGCTTGTATTTGATAAGCTATCACATAACTTAAGGAAATTACATTTGGCTTAAAGTCTGATCTTTTTTTTAATATTTTTTATTTAAACACCTTGGTTACTAACATGATTGTTGTTAGGTTTCAGTTATGTAAGATGACACCGCCCCATCACCAGTGTAACATTCCCATCACCAATGACTCAAATATCCCTCCTCCCCTCCCTGCTCCTACCTGTACTCTAGACAGGTTTTCTATTTCCTTCATATATTCTGATTGTTAGCAAGTCTGATCTTCTTAAAATGTTTAGGCATGCATTTGCCACTATAAACTATACTTTATAATACTACACAATATATGTAAAGTAACTAGAAAGTGCCTGGCAATTTTACTACTAAAACAAGTTATGATAAAACTCCAGTTACTACTCAAAATAGCATTGTATTTCAAGGGGGTGTTCTGAGGTGACCACAGGTGAAAACCATATAAATGATGGCCCGTTGTAGGAGAGTAGAGGGTCAACCTATAGGACAAAGGAGGATTAAATTAAAATAAGATCGAAAGGGGGTCATATTTAAAAAAAAGTTTAAGAAATGCTTGTGGAAAATATGTGAACTACTAATCTGTTTCCAATGTTTCTTTGGGTTTCACTTTTCCTTTCTTTTTCAGCATGTTCACTGTCTTTACTTTTTAGTATACACTTATGCTAACTTGTATAGATGTTTTTCTCCTACTTTATATTGCTATTATCTTTGCTGCTCTAGAAAGTTTAAAAAATGTATGATTATTTCCATAAAATGATACTTTCAAATCTTTTAGGTATTTTTATGAAAACTCATTAACTACTTCTCTGACTATAAGATACCAAAGCAAACAAAACTTAAATAATGATAATAAGTCTCATGTCTTGAAAAGTAATAAAAACAAAACTGATGTGTATGATCAGTCCTAACATTTTCCAGATTAAACACAATCAAAATTGCTCAGTCTTTTTTTTATAATAATTTTTATTTTGACCAAAGTAGATCACATATCTTTCACAGTAATATTTTAAGTACATATTAATATTGAATCAGGGGAATTCCCACCACAAAATTTGTCCTCCCACCATCCCCAATTTTTGCATGTAAAGCAAACTCTTGTTGACAATAATATTTTAGGTACATGTTAACTTAATATCAGGGGGATTCCCATCACCAAATTATTCTCCCTACACCTCTGTTCCCATCCTACCTCCCCAATCTTCCTCCCTCAACCCTGGGCCTGCAAGAGTACGTGATCTCCTCTGTGCCCAACTTGCTACTTAGTGGTCTTACACCTGTTTGGTCTTGATAGCTCCCTTATTTCCTCCTGTAACTGGGAGTCGGGCCTAGACAGTTCAAGTTACATGGATTTGTTTGAAGAAGAAAAAGGTAATACACTGGGGTAAAAATCAAATACGTCGAAAATGGGCGGAGTTCTTCTAGACGCTCTCATCCTTGGTTTGAGAGATGAAGGGGAAAACGGTGAACCACTCTAATAATTCATAAAGAAGTGTCAAATAAAATAAAATATCCATTGAGCATTCCAACAATAAAGGTAAGCACCACATAAAAACCATGATCTTGAGATAAAAACATGGCAGAGCACATAAAGAAAGAAAAGAAAGAAAGAGAATAAATATATAAAATTATTCAGTCTTTACAAACTGGTCCTGCTCTGCCTTTCATGCCTTCCTGGGTTGTTCTAGGTATTTTGTTTGGATTATACTTGCTCTATATTTGTACATCCTAAAATGCTCACCCAAATGGTATAGATTCCATGTCATTTCATGTTTTTATGTAGTTTCAATTCATTCAAACAATCAACAAATATTTTTAAAATCAATATTCCATAATATATGAAAGTAAGAAATTGCTTTGGTTTTAACCACCACTAAAATCTTTCATTGTAGTAGATGTCCTTGCTAATATGAATAATAATAGAAAACATGTATGGATTTTGGGAATGGGGTCATTCTTGCATTGGGACCATATAAAATGTATCTGCATTATATTCTTGGTTTGTACATTTATTGCTAACACGAGTATCTTAATGTATTTTAATATGGTGATTTCTAACTCTTAAGAAAGACCATAGGAAAATATTTGCTTCTCTTAACTGTATTAAAGAAAACCAGGAAGGTAACTTCAGTTTTCTGGAGGTCCAGGGTAGAAGTATGTGCTCTGAAAACAAGGATATTAATGCCTATGTACCAGGGTAATGGGAAACTCGCATTATTACAGGCAAAGACTTGTACTGTTATCAACACTAGCTATTTAACCAAACTGAACTCAATTGTGCATTTTAAATTTTACTTTAGCAATAAAAACTACCATCACTGGGAATAGATAACTAGTATAGGGGTTAAGGCATTTGCTTAGCATGTTACTGAGTCTAATTTGACTCCCAAATCTGTCCATAACCCATGAGTGTCTTTTTTTGAGAAATTTCCAGACATCCCCTGGAGTAATCACTTAGTACAGAGCCAGGAATAATGCCCTGAGCATGGATTAGTGTGGTCCACTGTTCCCTGAACAGGTCCAGTTGTGAACCAGGTGGATGCTAGGAACAGGGTACTATAGTAATAGGATGTGAAACTATATAACTAGCTGAAGAACTATCCTGGGTATCAGTGTAGACATATCATAAACTACTCTAACCCCATTGTCTGCATGAGAAATTGTAAGATAATACAGGTTTTTGTAATGTCTATTTGTGGTCACCAATTTGATCTAAGTTGACCACAGGGTTGTCTTTTACACATACATAATGGGTTCCTGCTCAAGGGGCAAAGAAGACAGGTGACAGGACTCTATCTCTGAAACAGGGCTTAGTAAGTGCCCAGAAGCTATAAAATGTCCAATAGTATAACCCTTATGCAAAATGTGACCTAGCAGGAAAATCAGACCAAGCTGAGAAAGGAGATGCAGAGACAATTGCACTTGGCTTCCTGGCTTTGATGGCATTTGGGATTTGGGGCAACAATATTCTTTATCAGTTAAGACTAAAGAGGATATGTTTTCTGGCTCATTCACAGCCTAGCAATAAACTGGGCCATGCTAGGGATCAGAATCACCTTCAAAGGGAAAAACACAGAGGGCAGACACTTTCATGTTCCCAATTTAGAGTTGTCATACTCCTGTAACACCCTGCAGTACTGTTTCCTGATGCAATCTACCTGATCCAAAATAGAGCTTTATACTTGCCGTTTACTACTCTAAAACGTCATAAAAGTGACACGGGGTGACTGCGTTTTATAAAAAACAGGGACAACTGCCTTCGCGATGTTTTCAGTAAATGAAGTAATCCACATGGGTAAATGAAGTGAATGAAGTCATCTGTGGTATTTTTACCATACTTCTTTCTGACAAAATCTGGGATTGGACACTTCCTTATTTTATAAATGTTTTGAGGACCAGAACTTGTAGTACATGCCATGTTTCTTACTGCCATTTAACATGGTAGACTTATTTGTCTCTGTCCTGAGGGTGCTGTCAGAAACTGTTGATTTGTGGCAGGAAGGCAAATGAACTCAGTATCTTTGTTTTTCTTTTGCTAAGCATATAAATAAAATTCAAACCTTTTATTTACATTTTTCGTTTTGAAGATTCTCATATTTTTTTTAATAAAATGAGTTATTTAGTTGAATCACCATGACATTCAGTCACAAAGTTGTTCATACTGAGTTTCACTCATACAAATATCCAACACCACCAGTGTACATTTACTACAACCAATGTACTACCTCTATCACAGGCAGTTTTTTTCTCTCTTCTTCCTGTCCTTCACCCTCTCCCTCTCCTTCCTCTATTTCTCTCTCTTCTACTTGTTCTTCTTCTCTACTTTTCCCTCTCCATCCTTTTTTCCTCTCCCTCTAATCCCTCTCCCTCTTTTTTCCCCTTTCTCCCTTTCTTTCCTCACTCCCTTTCACCTTCCCCTCTCCATCCTCCCTACCCTCTCTTCTGTCCCTCCACCTCCCTCCCCTTCTCTCCCTTTTTTAAACCTTGTGGAAAAGTCAAACCTTTCATTTTATCCTTAAGTCCTGGGGTATCACTCTGTGACCTTCTGATTTTGAAAACTTCTAAAATTTTCATTATGACCTTTAGTATATTTCATGACAAATTTCAAGCAGCAAAAGTACTCAGGCAAAAAGAAAAGATTAAGTAGAATGTAAATATTCATTGATCAGGGCTTTATGTATGCCTGTTTTTCCCTTCCTCCTAAGACAACTACAAAGATGTCCTTTAAAACTCATTTAATTATTGGTTGGTGACCCTCAGTAAATCAACCATAAGCCCAAATGGCTCCAAGGAGTCAGATAAATGAGTTAGAGGTATGATTTAGAATTAAAACAATTACTATAGCAAGCATAGTATGCCTCTAATAAAAAAAAAAGTTCAATATTTCCAATATATTTCTCTTTAAATTTCATTTTTCTAAAACAGGAGTCATATTTCAAATCACATCCTCACACTCATTTCTAAAGAGATGTAGTTGTCAATGTTTTTCTGAACATTATTTTTCTTCTAAAACTATTGAGCTTGTACCAGAGCAATAATATAGTAAATAGGGTACTTGTCTTCTGCTAGGTCAACTCAAGCTTGATTCCTGGCACAGTATATGGTCCTTCAAACCTTCCAGGAGTGATGGCTGAGTGCAGAGCCAAGAACTAAGCCTTGAGTACACCACTGGGTATGTTCCAAAAAAATTAGCATCTTAAAAATCAAGACAATACATGACAAATTGACATATAAGTGTTGGGGAAAATATGTGTGCCAAGACAGCAAGACAGGAATTAATATAGTTTTAACATGACATTGACACATAACATAAATATATATGCCACATGCCATAAAAATAATTTTCTTTCTATAATTAATTTTTATAAAGTTCATTATTTTAAAAACTCAATTTCAGTTATTTTAACAGCTAGACTCCTCCATTTCCAAACTTTATCTGAGTACACAAAGGGTAAAGAACAATAAAATCTATTTCACTAATTTTTGTATATTTTTAAACTTTCCAGCCTGATCTCTATGGTTCATCTTGTATAGCTTTCCTGCCACTGAATTTTTCATTCTGTTTGTAATAACATGGAAAATCATGTCAGCAAGTCACACATTTCTAGGACATATTTGAGTCTGTTTTAGAGTACACTAAATATAAAAAGACTTGCTTACATTTATAAATTTATTTATATTTTTGGCCACACCTGGTGGTGCTCAGAAATCACTCCAGGCATGGGGGACCATATGGGATGCCATGGATTGATTTTGCGTCCATCGTGGGTCAACCATATGCAAGACAAACGCCCTACTTTGACGTTGCCACTCTGGCCCACAGTAAAAGATTTTTAACTTGATTTCTGATGTTTTAAGTTTCAGTGGATATGTCAATTTAACATTTTTTTGGAGACACATTATACAAATATGAATATTCAAGATATAATTATATCCCAAACTTTCTTCCATGCCACAATACTTTAGAGATATGATCCATCTCAGATCTTTGTAAATTAAAGAACTCAATCCATAGCTCCTCCCCTTAACTACTCTGCTTCTTGAACCAGTCCTTACCCCTCTAACAATATTGGATACTGTGATCACAGACTTAAAATATTTTCTTTCCATTTAGAATTAAGGGTATCACCTTTAAAGATTAATAGTCTTAGTGATGTTTCAAAATTCAAAAAATACTATTAACAATATAATTAATGATCATTTGCTTAATGCTTGTTTTGATTTTGACGTCTTTGGGCCACCTCCACATTGCTGAGTGACTCCTACTGGCTCAGCACTCAAGAGTCACTCCTGGTGTGTTCCGGGATGCTGTGGGTCAAACCCAGCGGATTGCATCTAAAATACAGGCTCCCTATCCATTGTAGTCTTTCCAGCCCAAGTGAGTGATTTAAATTGGTAATTTCTTTGGAAAATTTAAGAGCTCTTCAGGCGCCAGAGTGGTGGTGCAGGGCATAAGGCGTCTGCCTTGCACGCACTAGCTTAGGACGGACCATGGTTCGAACCCTCGGCATCCCATATGGTTCCCCAAACCAGGAGTGAAATCTGAGCTTATGGCCTTAGCGTCTCCGGTGTGGCCAAAAACCCAAAGTAAATAAATCAATAAAATAAAAGCTTCTTCAATTTTCAATTTTTCTTTTGTTGGGTCACACCCGGCAGTGCTCAGGGGTTACTCCTGGCTTCATGCTCAGAAATTGCTCCTGGCAGGCACGGGGGACCATATGGGGCACTGGGATTCGAACTGATGACCTTTTGCATGAAAGGCAAACACCTTATCTCCATGCTATCTCCCGGGTCCCTCAATTTTTCTTATATCCCTCAAGCATATGCAGAGATAAACAAATGGATTTACCACCCCCCCAAAATAAAATCTAGGGGCCGGGCGGTGACGCTGGAGGTAAGGTGCCTGCCTTGTCTGCGCTAGCCTAGGACAGACCACGGTTCAATCCCCCGGTTTCCCATATGGTCCCCCCAACTCAGGAGCGACTTCTGAGCGCATAGCCAGGAGTAACCCCTGAGCATCACTGGGTGTGCCCCCAAAACCCCCAAAAAACAAATAAACAAATAATAAAAACAAATGGATTTAACAAATTGTATGTATAATTCTTAAGAGTAAAAACTCCATGTAAAGCTACCAAAAGATAATATCTATCTTCTTTTTTTTTTTGTGTGTGTGGTTTTTGGGTCACACCTGGCAGCGCTCAGAAATTGCTCCTGGCAGGCCCGGGGGACCATATGAGGCACTGGGATTCGAACCAATGACCTTTTGCATGAAAGACAAATGCCTTACCTCCATGCTATCTCCCGGGCCCCATATCTATCTTCTTATATAACATAAAATTGATCATACAATGATATTTATATCATCATATTTAATCCGCCTCTGAATCATGCTTGCTGACTGGTTTATTACTATTAATAGAGAATACTGATTTGACTTTATAATCTTTAACAATGCATCCTGGATTCACACTATACGCCAAACATGTCTGAGCAGTGGAAACACTGCTCGCTCAATGGAGTCCTGGAATTCTAGAATTTGCATTATTACAGGGGAAGATAAAAATAAGCTCATTAACAAACTGATAAAGAAAGTCATTTCAGGTTCTAATACGTTTTATGGATAAAATAAAAGTCACACATGAAAGATAATGAGTGGAGTAAATTTCCTCTAGCAAAAGACTTTCTCAGGAAAGCACTGAGATTATAAATAGAGGGTAAGATGATCTGATATACACATCAGTGTTTTATAAAGTGGGTAGTATAGTCCCTGGATGGGGTCCCTCTTATGATATGGGGGAAAGGTAATAACACCAAATACAATGAATTTTTTTTAAAGATTATCAATTTCTGGGAGGGGGGTTGGCACAGTCTTTATCTTATATTTTTTAAAAAGGGTGACTGAGTCCAGGATAATTAAGAATGTATCTAGGTCAGTCTGCCATCCACATTTTAAGAAAAAACAAATGAATTTATTTTGATGGACTTTCCAAATCTTGATTAGAGAGTCTGGAGGAGGTGACTTCTGGCAAAACTTAACCAACGAGGCCACATAACCTTTGGAAGGCCACCACAATATTCTAAGAAAGTCACAGGTTAAAATAATAAATGTGGGGAGCCACAATATGAGACTGAGTAGGATCCAATTCATAAAAAATAGTAGTCCCATAGGAAATACAGGGAGCTGAAAGGGATCTGAATCAGAAAAAGGCACTTTCTCAACCTTCCAAAGAGGGACTGGTCGAGTCTTAGGAGCTAAAGGCTGCCCAAGACATACCTGGCAGTACTCTTGTGGCCTTAAACAACTAAGGCCTTCTTAAAAATAAGAACAAGAAGTTGGGCTCAGGAGCCTACAGGGTCATAGCTTATGGTGCCCAGATTACCAGGAAGTGCTAGAATGTACCATTATGCCCTCCCCATGCTCCTCTCCCTCACCCTTTCCCTGTCCTTGATACTGACCATTATTTCTGTAGAAAACTATTATAAATCACTGTAACTTCACATTCTAATTTCAAAGTAACTTCTAAAGTGAATTTTTGAAAGCCAATCCATTTTTATGCCCAAGCTTGCTTGTAAAATTACAAACTGCTATTCCTGACTGCTTTCCTTTCTAAAAATCTTAAAATATTTAACTCTTCTCCTGATCATGAAAGAGTCAATTGACATGATGTGTATGTTTGAAGCAATTCACAAACTGCAGTGTTTATTTTTTCTGGTCTTTATCATAAAAGATATATATGATCACTTAGAATAAGACTATTCAAGCCCAAGACAGTATAATATATGAGACGGTGTTCATTGAACTCTTGACACTCGCCATAAATGCACAAGTAGCTCCATTGACTTCATAAAGACATCATTTACATTTATATTATGCTTTTAAAAGATGTTGTTATAATCAATGGGCTTCTTCTTTGCTAGTATAATGCCAAGTAGCCTGCCATTGAGTTTTTATAGATATTTTATATCTTACTTCTCTCCTCACTACAGAGAAATGTACCTTTTCAACCTATAGCAGATGCCAGATATAGTAGTTACCTAAGAAATGGAATTAAATTTACCAATATATAAAGCCCAGAAGTGTAACACTTGATTCAGTTCAGTGAGGTAGAATATAAACAGGAGATTGAATCCGAGAACAGTAAAACTCTGGGAACCAATTTGGGGGCAGTGCAGGAAGGCGGAGCAGAAAGGGTTCTTCTGTGAAGTAGTAGTATTGCAAATGTGGCTTTTTCTAGAAACTTTTTCTTCATTTTTGAGTCACTTACTTGCCCTCTGTCATACAGTGCCATTTCACACACCCATTCTTAGTGCACTCAGTGTTATGTGCACACAATTGATTCTCATTCTATTTTTCTCCCTCAAAACTATAAGATCTTTCAAGTTTCAGAGTAGGCCGTATTTCTCTGTTTCCAGCTTCCTGTGTAGGGAGCAATTAAGTCCCCCTATCCATGGAAAAATCACATTAAAAGCTACCACTTCAGGCAATATTGCTAAGATATTGTTGAGAAAAAAAATAATAGATGTTCATCTGGAGATACTTATTACCCATGAGCCTACTATAGCAATTATAACCTGTCACTCTATAATTCACTGAGGCCAAACAATAGGCATATGTAAGATGACACCCAGCTATCAACCCCAGACCAGAGGTGTTCCCCCCAACTTTGTCCTTTCTTAAACACTTTCCTTTGATATGTAAAAGAACATTGGATAAGACTTTTGTTTCACTCTTGACCTTCCCCTCCTGGTGGTTTATAAAAAATAATTTTGTTTGTACATTCAGAAATACCATGAGGAAGAAGCCTTAAGACGTGCCTCTCACTAACATAACAAAATATGTCTGAAGGAGTGACGTGGAAAGCCTGTCTAGGGTACATGCCGGTGTGGGGTGGGGAGGAAAGAACACTTGGGATATTGGTCATGGGAATGTTGCACTGGTGAAGAATTTTATATATATATATATATATATATATATATATATATATATATATATATATATA
>PVKC010000573.1:51898-63936 GCA_004027635.1 Crocidura indochinensis | reverse complement strand
GGAGGGACACTCAAATTTGACATTTATTCAAAGGACCGATTAAGGTATTTTTTCCTTAAATATTCAAAGATGTTCTGACTTTTTAAAGTAAAAGTTTGAAAATACTTCAGCAGGGCTCCGATATTCAAAAGCAGAAGCAATTTTCCCTTTAAACTAAAACTCAGATATTAAGAAATCTGGCATTTAGAAAAATTGTCATTTTTCAAGTGCAAATTGAATGGCAGTCTTGAATCTCTGCTTATGGTTGATTAGAAGGAAAAGATCGATTATCACCCACGATGAGATCAGCATCATTTACCTATACAAGCTTGTTGGTCTTCTTCCAACACAATTGTGGTCAGTCCAAGGGAACCAGACCCAAACAACTGCCAGTACTGACCCCATACTGACCACACATTTCCAAAGCACCAACTATCCTATTAATAATTTCAACTGAGCTTCAGCAGACTGTTGGACTCTGAAAATTGAAATCATGACTCATGATGGCTATCAAATGCTCATAAAATGTGGTCAGAGCCCCGGAATAATTTTTCTGTAATTGCATTTTTCATTTTTGGAATCAGTCCTTTAGCCACGGTCCCAAGAAGATGCTTTCCCACTGTAGTTATAGGAGCTGTTGGATGGTTTTTTGAAGGTCTGCACATCCTCACTGAGAATCCTTGGTGGACTATGGCTTCTTTCTAGGATCATGTCTGCTCTGGGCTGCTTTGAATAAGAATTGTGGCACTGGAATAACTCAGGCTGCTCTGTTCCAGAGATCTGATAACTATCTTGGAATATTCTGGATAAACTCAACCAGGACAAAGTCCATTCTTATCATCTGCAGTGATGGCTGATACTACCAGATGTCCTAGAAATACTGAATTTAAGGTTATACTTTTTTTTTGTTTGTTTTTTGAGTCACATCTGGCAGTGCTCAGGGGTTACTCCTGGCTCTATGCTCAGAAATCGCTCCTGACAGGCTCAGGGGACCATATGGGATGCCGAGATTAGAACCACTGACCTGCATGCAAGGCAAATGCCTTACTTCCATGCTATCTCTCTAGCCCCTGGTTATACATTTTCATCATTACAAATCAAGCCTTTGGCCTCTCATTCTTAGTACAATACCTGTATACACTTTCCCTCTTCTTTTAATATCTTCTTGGAATCTGTATCACTGTGTGTTTGACTCAAGCATATGTGATGCCTTTTAAGACCAGCTAAACTTCTGTCGGGCAAATCTAACCATGTTCCCCAAAGGTTACATAGATGTCTTCTTTCCTGTGCTCGACAAGGCTTTTCTGAGTGTTTTTCAGTGCTTTATTATCCATTGCATGTCTCGATTGCCTCCTAGAAAAGATAAATTCTGGGGTTCATTTGTTTCTACCCAGGGCAAGTCATTGAGTCTGAAGGATCACACACTGCTCACAGAAGCTGAATTATTTGAGAAAAAAATAAGAGAGACTGGATTTGTCAGGTTTGACCTCATGAATTCCTGGTTCTTCTTTAGTTTAACAGGCTGTACCTGCCAGTTCAACTAATCAGTCAATGACCCTATTTTGAACATCTATAACTGCCAAGAATTTGGGCTGAATGCCGTGTTGTCTAAGTATAGTATAGTGTCTTGAGGAACACATGGGGAAGAAAAAGTACTCGATGCTATGCAGTGCTGAAACTATAGTTTATATTTGCAATTTTAATAGTTATTGATAACAGTATCTGTGTCCAACACTGGGATCTACACAACTATCACCCATTGTGGAAGGAAAGAAGAGTATTTTGTCAAGGATATGCTTTACTGTGAGCAGAAGGTATTTCAGGAATTGAATAATTATTCTTGTTCCTTTGTGGGGGGGGTCTCTCAAGCATATTTCTGGAAACTTTGGGTCCATACCTGGCCAAACTCAGAATGACTAGTTAAGACTGTTTTGCCAATTGTGCTTACATGACTAAACTGAGACCTTGCACATTCAAGAAACAGGCTCCAGACCTTTGGATGCACTCTCCAGCCCCTTGTTATTTTGTCTGTACCTAAGGTAGATGATACCTAAAATATGCCATGTCATTATCTCAGCAGATGTTAACTGTTGATATGTTTGGGGAGTGTCATTGAGCCACAGTGGCACTGACTGCTACATACTCTTTTAATACTTTTTAATTACTTTATTTAAACACCCTGGTTATAAGGTTGTTCATAGTACAGTTGTTTTTTTCCATAGTTACAAAATTGTTTATGTTTGAGTTTCAGTCATACAATGCCCTTCAAGATTTGCTTATTCATGGATAGTTATGGAGTGTTATGGTGCATATTTCTGATGTAGATGCTTCTTAACTCAGGACCAATTAGACCACATTGGTATTTTCAAAGCTGAACAATGTATTTATACCACAGTAATTGGTCCTATCACATATCAGGGTATTTCCTTCTTTCTAGAGAGCTCACTGTTAACCAGTTTTTAGCATATCATGGGCAAGACTTCTCCAGGGAAAAGCCACAGTCCATGTTTGGGGATGGAGCAGAATTTTGGCCATACTGGAAAAGGGGCTTGTGACTCAGAAACCTGGTTCAGATGGTGCTTTAAGAACAGGATCCCACAATGATGAATTATATGCCTCCATTCCTTAGCATGCTAGGTTTAATGATGGAAAGAATTGCGATCAGGAGTTCAATTATCCTAAAAAGTGCTTTTCTAGCCAATAATTTGCAAGTGATTGCCACTCAGAAAAGGATTTTTGTAGATCTTCCCCATGTTAAAGTCAGAGGTCAGCAATTTTAAACGTAGCCCTCCCCCTTTTTTTTTTATGAAGAAGTGTGCTTGCTGACAGTGAAATGTTATTCCTCTGAGTGCACTGGGAGGAGAGGTTTGCCTGTCTGATTTTGCTGTGCAAGGGGGAGCCTTCACTCTTGCCTTTTCTGGGATCCTGGCAGCTGAAAACTCACATGGATCATATGTGATATCAGAGATCAAACACAAGGCTCTATCCCTTGTACTATCTCTCTGGCCCCATGATAAAAGATCTGCTTTTGCTTTGCTGTTTGTTTCTGTTGTTCTCTTTCGGCCTCTTTTATGGGGTTTCAATAAAAGAGATGTGGGAATTAATATTAGTAGATGATCTTATATATTCCCCTCCCCCCCGCCTTATATAGTCTCCTACTTCTAAATCATTGAGAAAAATAAATCCAGGAACAAAGTCCCAACGAATAAAGACTAAAGTACACATTTTTAGCAGATTTGAGAATATATTGTACTTGGTATATAAGCTTTGGGCTAATTTCAATGTTTGGGGTAAAAATCATTATAGGTTGGAGAAAGTGAGTAGGGTGCTGCCTTGCATACAACTGGCCTGAGTTTGAGCCCCAGAATCCCAAATATTCCCCAATATTTGCCAGGAGTGATTCCTGAGCACAAAGTTAGGAGTAACCCCTGAGCACCACTGGGTATGAGCCCCAAACCAAACAAAAATTAATTATATTAGGTCACCATGAGGTTTACCTACAACAGCCCCAAGCATGTTCATCTGCTTAGAGGAAAAATCACGTGATCTTCCTAATTCCCCAATAGTGGGGTCAGGGTCCAGGAGGGTAACAACTTGGTATAATGGAAAGAGACCAGGACATGCATCTCTCTCATCAGGAATGACAAGAGGGGTCATGTAGGTGGTAGACAGAGGTTGAACAGTCCCCCAAATTTCTGACAGAACCAAGTCAACAATATTAAAAATCAAGCAAAAAAATTTAAGATCTTTTTATCGCCACTTTCACCTTCCATAACATACAGAGCACAAATGCCTTCCCCTATAAACTCAGAGAATTATTTAGCTTTTGCACAAAGCTTGAGCCAAAAAATACGATTACCATTAATTTCACATGTGAAACAGTCCTGCAAAAATGTCTAGCTCTTCGCCCTCATAATAGAAATAGCAATTTGCTGGATTTGCAATGCTACTGGGGGTGGTGTGGGGCTTTGCTTAGAAGTAGATAAGCTTAGCTCCTTGCTCTGTGGTGGAATCAACAATAGGTTGGTTTTTTGGCAAATCTGAAGTGTACCTGGATGTCTCTGTACCTCAAAACCTAGTGTGAAAACAATAGCATTGCCAGTCAGGGGCACAACAATTTGATTTTTAAGGAAGCTGAGAGCAAGTAGTGATAAAAGAAGAGGGGGATGGAGAAGAGTAACAAAGAAAGACAAATGAAGCCTATTTAAGGTTTCCATCGATTTGCACGATTTTATTATATCAGTATGGTGCTCAGAAGGAAGTAGGGCTGACAAGTTAATGAACTCTAGTTAGAAATTTCCAGATGAGAATGACATTAGCACCTGCCTGGTCCTAATCAGTAGAGACCTTGCCCTGGGAAAACGTCTTGGTCATTAGAAGGGAGTCTAAATTATCTGCACTCACAAGAGTCATCCATCAAATGCTAACAAAACAAAGGTTGTGCACATGATCGCATGGCAATGGGTGAGCTTAACATGCATCACACTGGACTTGAATTACAAGGACCAGGACTTAAGCCTGGGCCCATGAAATAAGCCTCTGCCTATTGTTGAGTCCAAGATCATCTTCTATAAAAATATCTATAAAATATCAGCTTCTATAAAAATAATGTCTATATTGACACTAATAAAGACTGACTGACTACAGTATGTATCATGATTAATTTCAGTTGTTTATTTTTTGCCACACCCAGCAGTGCTCAGGGTTGTGTGCTCAGGGATCGCTCCTGGTGGGAGACTCATGTGGGGTCCTGGGAATCACACCAAACAATAGGCCATGTATCTACTCTCTCTATTCCTGCTTTGATTATTTATCATATCAAAGTTATAGTTTCTGAGATGATGTTGTTAAATGAATTTAAATATAGATGTTCTTTCCACCTTAGGTTCTTAATGTCAGACCTGCCTGGTATTATGGGAAAATTCCAGAATCTTTCTACTTAGTGAAATTTTTCATGAAATTGTAATTTGTTAAACAATAGACATAAAGACAGAGTCACAGCCCTAAACTTTTTTTTTTTTTTTTTTTTTTTTTTTTTTTTTTTTTTGGTTTTTGGGTCACACCCGGCAGCGCTCCGGGGTTACTCCTGGCTCCATGTTCAGAAATTGCTCCTGGCAGGCACGGGGGACCATATGGGGCACTGGGATTCGAACCAATGACCTTTTGCATGAAAGGCAAACGCCTTACCTCCATGCTATCTCCCGGGCCCCTCACAGCCCTAAACTTTTAAAATCAATCTCTCTTTTCCCGTTTCTATTTTGTTTCTGATCTTGAAGATTTTCCTTTAAAAACTTTGGGCCTGCCAGGAGCAATTTCTGAGCATGGAGCCAGGAGTGACCGCTGAGCGCTGCCGGGTGTGACCC
This sequence comes from Crocidura indochinensis, assembly GCA_004027635.1. Lineage (NCBI taxonomy): Eukaryota > Metazoa > Chordata > Mammalia > Eulipotyphla > Soricidae > Crocidura > Crocidura indochinensis. Next base: position 58,594 of record PVKC010000573.1, on the reverse strand, counting down.
AAAAACCAAAAAAAAAAAACCTTTGGGCCGGAGCGCTCGAAGAGATGAAAAAAATGGAGGAAAAACAGTAGAGAAAAAAGAAAAGAAAAAAAATGGGGGCCACATACAGTGCAGCTCATGGCTTATTCCTGGTTCTGTAATTGGGGATTTACTTCAGGGGGGCCTTGGGACCATATAGTGTCAGAGGTCAGAATGGACTTCTCACAAGCACCCCAGTGTTTTGGACTATCTTTTTGAATCATGATCTTAAAAAAATAAATCTTAACATAATAATTATTTATTACAAATATACTAGGTATCATGCATATTCTAGATGTAGGAAATACCCTAGTAAATTGAATAGTAAAAAAAGAAAACATTGCCCTCAAGCATATATTAGTGCATTGTCCTCCAAGATAACCATTTGTGCTGAGATATTAATATCTAAATTTATATTTAGTGGGAAATTGGAAAAAGAAAGAAACTTATAAAAGACCAACCCATGACTTCTTAGTGACTGAGATGTCTTGGAACTTGGGACTAAGCTTCTATCTATGGTTTATTCTCATCACCATGGGAAGTAATACAGCAAGAAAGTGGTTGGAATGAATATCAAGGCTATCCACTGGCTGGGACAAATAAGAAGTGTTTAGGGCACTGGAAAGAGAGAGATTTCAAGAGGGAGGAAGATACTGGCCTTGTACTTATCAGACCTTGGTTTTATCTTTAGCACTACATAAGGTTAATCCCCTAAGCATTATTACCAGGAGCGATCTCTGAGCAGATCCAGGAGTAAGATCTGAATGCTGCCACGTAAGACACTAGCTCCTTGATTTCACCAATCCCTGCAAAAACAAGCTCTGAGGGTGCCACTTTTGGCAACCTTCACAGAGAAATGTCCTAATGCCTTTATTGGGACTGCTGGGCTTCTTAGATTATACTGAAAGGAGAAAGTTTCTTCCACTACTGAGAATGTACCCTAATGGAATCATTCAACTTAGGGTAAATAATTACCAAATGCTCATGGGATCTTGTGTTTCTGATAGAAAATGGAGAAGGCCAAAGTGGAAGGGAGACAATAATAAGGAGGTGAAAAGAACTAATGAAGGAGAGAAAAGAAAGGGAGAAGGGGGCAGGGTATAGAAAGGGAAGGAGAGGAAAGAGAGTGCTAGCATTCCCCCAAGGAGGCAATTTTATGTCTGTGAATAATGGAGCTTGTCATTGAGAATAGTATGTAGCCGTTAACTGTGATACCATATAGCAATGCAGGAAATGCATTCATCATACAATAAGGGAAAAAAGTCATAGTGCAAGCTGGTTTCCAGACTATGTATTTCTATGTGCATTACATTTGGATGAGAACCAGAGGGAACTGTTTGCAGAATGTTTTGCTGGGCAATTATGAATGACTGTTTCCCCCCACCCAGAATGCTTTTAATGCCACCATAGATTTTTACAACACGAAAACTTCAAAGGCATATGTTCCCAGATTTGTTTTTATTAGTCTGGATGGTAATGAATGTTGAAGTCGGGCCTGGAATCCAAATTTTCTTTGAAAATAAAGGGTGTAATTATTGTTCTAAGTTTTAATCACCAGCCTGTCAGTCTGAGCAGCAAGTAGAGACCCTTGTGAGGGAATCTCAGCATTCTGGAAAGTGAAGTATTCACACCCCAAATTTGGCTGCTTTGCCTTGAAAACTTGCACTGGGCAAATTAAGCATCTTGGTTTCTACACTAGGGTCTGGACTGAACAAATCAGAAGGATGGAAAATGGTGTGGACTGGGGCCAAGTGGGAAGCAGAATGAAAGGGAAAGCAAGACTGGCAGAAGCTGCAAACTCACAGGGGCCTAGCAAGCCCAAGTTTTGAGTTTATAAGAGCTAAGGAAAGCTTAAGTCCATGACCATGCTGGCCTGCTCAAACTCAGGCCTTTCCACTGAACAAGGCACCCATGATCCCTGCTGCTGGTATTGAAGTCAAAGTACTTAGAGGAATCTGCAGGGTTTTTCTGGTCCTCTGACACTCTGTGTCATATTGGAACTGCAGGACTCAAGACCTATTCCAGACACAGGGAACCAGAACTGCTATCTGTATACACTCTCCATGAGGGGCTGTGGAGAAGTAAAGTTTGACCTCTTTTCCTCTGGCTCTTTGTTTGCATTTACCTAGATCCTGTTTCCCATCTTCCTCACACAGTTTCCCCAGAGTGAAGCACTGTGCTGCCTCACAGTGACTCAAGACCACTCTAGCCTGTCTTCTGGATCCCCTCATGGCAGTGTCCCATTGAAGAGTGAAAATGATTCCATCTCTCCAGACAGGCTCATGGTCAATGTTGCCTGACTGGAAGATGTGAAGATCTTCATCTTCACGTCCTCAGTGTGGGCCAATGATAAGTAAGGAGTGTGCCGGCTAGTTCTGTGTAAGTGGTGATGAAATGACAGCATAGTGCTGTGAGGGTCATGAAGGAAAGTGCTCTCGAAAGGAAACTATGATCTATGACTGGGTGATTAGGCCTGTGCACTGATGGACTAGGCTTATCCTTGACTCTGCCTTTCTTTTCTTTTTTTGGTTTTTTGGGCCACACCTGTTTGATGCTCAGGGGTTACTCCTGGCTAAGTGCTCAGAAATTGGCCCTGGCTTGGGGGGACCATATGGGATGCTGGGGGATTGAACCGCGGTCCTTCCTTGGCTAGCGCTTGCAAGGCAGACACCTTACCTCTACTGTCACCTCGCCAGTCCCTGGCTCTGCCTTTCATCCTGATTTGCCTCAATATCTACACCTGTAGATTATGGGATCTCACCACCATGAGGGTTACCCTGACATGTGTCTGGATTTAAATATAGAGACAGGAAAAGGAACGTACAGACTCTCAGTACATGGAGAGCAGCTTGAGTGGGTGAGGCCTGGTATTGCCAGCTTATAGGTGGCCCCATGTCTGTGGCACCAAAACACCCACAGGCATTGATCAATGGGCATAGCAGAATCCATAGATGATGGCTGCAAAAGTCAGACAGTGAGAGGACCGTGCTTAGGTCGTGGGCTATGGTAAGGGAACCTGGCCTGCCATGCATGGCAGCCATCATTAGCCAGCATCTTTTAGTTTCTTCTAAGAAAATTACCATATTGCTAATTTATTTATAATTTTTTAAAATAAATTAAAAATTTGGGGGGCAACACCCAGCAGTGCTAGGGATTACTCCTGACTCTGTGCTCATAAATCACACCTGGCATGTTTGGGGGAACCACATGGGCTGCCAGGGATTGAACCTAAGTCTGACCCGAGCCAGCCACATGTAAGGCAAATGCCCTACCACTATGTAACCACTCCGGCCCCTAAATAAATTAATTTTTATTAAGGTGCTATAATTTACAAAACCCACAACTATTCATAGTTGTGTTTCAGGTATACAATGTCCCACCACTAGTGTTGACTTTCCTCCACCAATGTTCCCAAATTCTTTCTATTCCCCAGCCATTTCCTTGGATGTATACCCAGAAGCTGGATTGAGTAAACCCAATAATACTTTTTCACATATTTACTGCACTCATTTTTATTCTCACCAATAGTGCATAAAGGTTCTCTATTCTTGCCACCATCAACAAATTAGAATTTCTCATTAATTTTTGGTTTTGATGTTTATTTTTAATAAATTAATACCATAATCAAATCAATATGTGATACGCAGTTCCAAAATGGTTCATAATTGACTTTCAGCCACACAATATCCAATACCCTTCAGCAGTGCACATTTCCTTCCACTTCATACTGCTTGTTTATTTGAAACAGTCCCATGACTACATTTACAAATGCCAGATGAGCACTGACATATGATACCCCAGGAAAGAGATTGGCTTTGGCAAAGCTCTGATGCCATCCACTATCATGCACGTGATTTTGGTGATGATTCTGAGAAGATCTTCATGTCCTCAGCCCAACTTGCTGAAAGTCATTTGTGAGGGTGGCTAGTTGATCGGAGGTTGTACCAGAAATTAGTTTAGTCCTGAGGGCTGTTGGTCTCAGGCTTGCTCTATTTCCTAAGAACTCTGAGATATGGAATGAAATTCTGCACAAATGTCACCCAGAAACATGAAAATGTTAAAGGGAGAAGGGAAAAAAATGTGGCAAATGGAGTCCAAGGGATGTCAACAGGCTGCCTTTGCTCCATTGTTACAGTGACAACCCTGACATTTCAAGTCATAGCTCTGGGAGTTATAAGCCTAACAGGCAGCGGGGGGAGCAGAGAGCCCAAGAAAGTCGACAAGACACCCATAGCACAAGGAAAGAGCAGGGCAGAGCGGAGCCTGCAGTGTCAACGCTAGCTAAAGACGAAGACATTTAGAAGGGTCTCCCTGTCACACACTGCAAGGCAAGCACACATCTGAATTAAGGCACCCAAGAAGTGGGTCTTTTCCAGACATGTTCAGGACACTGCAAATGCATGAAGCTGAGATCTGGCCACTAACAAGACCACCTGAAAGCCCATGTGAACCACATGTGCCTCTTTTTCTCCCTTCTGGCAGCAGGAGAAAACCATTCTGGCCCATATCCCTCGAGCTACATCCAAGATTAGTCTGAATTAGGGCCCAGTTTGTAGTCAATAATGAATAAGACAAAGCGTTCGAAGAAGAGAGATTAGGCAGAGACAGTCAATGAACACCCAGAAACGTTAACAAATAACAATAGAAACTTGTCAGGTACCGTGGACCGTGGAATAAATTATTCTTGAGATGAACAGAATGTGTTGACCTCATTTTGCTTTTGCTAAAATTATGATTCCTATTTTAAAAGCAGTTTCAATGAACCAGAGTTGTGTCAACAATGTTTGTCTAGTGATATTTCGAAAGAAAACTCGATTAAGCCAGATTAAGTCATTGTTCAGATTTCTACACAGCCTAGTTTGACAATTTCTAGCAGAAATGTCCTATTTCACTTCGTTCAGATGATTCTTATTAGGATTAGCTATGCTGTGGATAAATGTGATGCCAACTATTTGATTCATTGGCCATTTTGCCAAATGAAATGCTGTCAATGGGAACGTGTAAATTATGGATTTTTTTTGGTGACTTGATCTTCCCTATACGACCACTTTGTGAACCTATATTTTCAATGAGTTTTGATTCCTGCATCAATTTTTAGTCAATAATAAAACATCAGTTAATGGTTGAAGCAATTATCACTTAGCTTTATGTTCATACTTTATACCAGAGTTAATTTGCTATTTGGGGATGTCATAGCCAGTGGTGGGTGCACAGGGCATACTGTTGGCTCTGTGTGCAGGGATCATTTCTGACCATGCTTGGAGTGCCTTAGAGAGTGCTGGTAACCAAGCCAAAGATGGCTGGCTGCATGCTAACAAACACACTACCTGCTATACTTTCTCTGCAGCCATCCCAAACCTGGTTAATTTTTCATGAACTTGTGTGTGGCTTTACATACAAAAGAGTGTCAAAATATGACATGTAAACCAGATTTACTTTTTTACAACTCTTTGTACCAAACATGAATTTCGCTATTGGCCTCTTATTTTGCATGTTTAGTTTCTATCAGCAATGTTTTATAAACTGGCTTCAAAAAAGGATGCTCCATAGTTATTTAGAGGAACCAAGACATGAATATCAGTAAAACACTGACATAGAACCCATATTCAATGCATGGTCCAACTACTGAGGTCAAATAAATTCTTGCTTGGAAAATCAGAAGTGAGGAACTCTTCAGGATCTCAAAAAAATAAAGTCCAATTTAGAGTTAACATGAACAGAAAATTTTCTGAGCTCAGTCCTCAATAATGGAATGAGCACTGTGGTGAGCACTCTGTGGTCAGTATCTCACGGTATCCATTACTGCCCTGCTTGGCAGAGGGCATCCCATAATGCAATGGGTGACCAGACTCAGCAGCCTGCTTTGAATCTGCCATTTTGGAATATTCAAGTTGAGATGTAAATTCTGTAGTTCTTAGCCAACACTGTGATACATTTTCTAGGCTTGCTTCCACTCAGTTTCCTTGATGACACAGAGGGATTATCTCATGGGATCCCTGTTCCTGCCTGTGGAAACATCTCTTCATTTTGTCTAAAACCTGATGTAAAGTTCAGACTCCAAGGTTTGAAACTTTAATAACCATTGTGCACCAGCCTCTCTATACCAACTCAGAGCACTTAAAGAGACCTTGATACCTTGATTTATTGTCAATTATGTCAGCCTGAGGCAGAGAAGGTGGTGCTAGTGACTTCATACACATGTGTTTAAGTCTCCCAATAAAGGGTGTGAGCTCAGAACCACACAGCATTTTAGAATCCTCAATTTTTTTCTGGGTTGATAGGGAATTTAAGAAAAACAGAAAAATCTGTAGTGTTGCTTTAGTGATTAGATCTCTCCCCACAGCCTGGCTAGGCACTAATATGAAAAGCTCTGAAAAGCACTTGAAGCACAAAATTTGTGCATGACTCCCCAGGTGCCTGTCTTTGACAAGCACATCTACAAAGACTTGGTGTTCAAATAAACTGATTTCTTCACTCCTTTGCATTATAGTGAACACGGAGAGGGTCCTGAATGGAACCAGTCAAATCTTGTCATCTTGTCATTCTCTCTCTCTCTCTCTCTCTCTCTCTCTCTCTCTCTCTCTCTCTCTCTCTCTCTCGTAAAGTACACGTTTGGTTGGTTTGGGGGAAGATTTTTTTTAACTGTAAGGCCCAGAATGACTATCTCTTTCTCCCTTC
>PVKC010000573.1:0-51798 GCA_004027635.1 Crocidura indochinensis | reverse complement strand
AAGCCATCTTGGATCATACAGGGCAGGGGAAGGGCCATAGTTGACACTAAGAATGAAGTGAGAGGAGAAAAGCCTGGCTTCTTTGATAATGGGTGGTCTCATCAAGCCTAAAAACCACTCCAGTTTTTAGAAAATCATTTATTATTTATTAGACTCTTCTCTGGCTTCTGTTTGGGGGAGCCACACCTGAGTATGCTTGGAGATGCTCATACTTTTAAACTTAAGCATATATATATATATATATATATATATATATATATGCTACAAGCGTTTGAACCTGAGTCTTCTGCATGCAGAGCAAGTGTTCAGCCCACTATCCTCTCTCTATCTCTCCCTATCATTCTCTCTCCTCCCTCCTACTCACCAAAGCTCTTTCTAATCAGGTTCGATGGCTGCTTTCACGAAATCCTTCCCTAACTGATGCAGGCTTGGTGTTTATTGAATAAATGAATGTTTCTACTCTCATGTCATCCTTCTTTTCTGAAGGTTTTTGTTCAATATGCTCTGAGCAAAGGGATCATAGAGTCTTCTGACCCACATTACACCTAAGCCCCAAAGGAAGGTGAATTTTTTTGAAAAAACATGGAAAGTGGAAGAGAGAAGCATTGTCTGGCCAAATGAATCTTTGCAAAGACCCAGAGCCTCTCCCCAACCCCTCGTCCTTTGCTCATCTTGCCCCCATCACATAAATTTCCTCCAGGCCCTAATGCAACTGCAAGCAGTTGGCTCTAATCTTTTGTTTATGTGATCAGCAGTTCAAAACCAGAGGCAAACAATTTGTCGGGTGTGAGGGAAAAAAATGCCACCTCTGTCACCTGAATTTACATCTGAAAATTGATTTTCGTCACATTAGGATGTTAGGACACCTCTCCTGGAAGTCAGCGCAGCCACAAAGCGTAATAAAAATTATGATGGGTCCCCAGCAGCATGCGAAACTCACTGTAAATTTCTGGTCTCCATAGAAATGCAGTGGGAAAAGCTTATTGATGAGCGGGTGAGATTTACCTGGAGTCATCTTTCTTAATGATTTAATATTGACAACTCAACTTCATAAAACAGAACTTGGAATAGGCAGGAGAGGGTGATAACAGCCTGGTGCCCTTCATTATAGTTTGTTTCCCAATCAGATGATTAATTTGAGGTGTGTTGCCCACCAAGGGGGCTGGCTAGGTTGAAAAATTTCCAAGCATGAGGGCAGTAGAAGGAGCCTCATCAATACACAGCTTGAGGCATGGAGTGTCATGAAGTTCCGACTCAAGCTCTATTGAGTGTCTCTCCTTGAGTTGGCATCTTTTCCAATAACAATTTCTTCTTTTCTTTTCTATTTTTTTTGTCTTATTGGAAGACAGCACAGAGGAGGAGAGAGGAAATAGAGTATCTCAAAGATGCCCACGTGTTTGGGGATCGGTTGCATGATCGTTCTTTTGGTATTGTGTGTGTCAACAGTTTCTCTAAATCTCCATTTCTTGGGACTGGAATGATAACACAGAGATAGGGCATTTGCCTTGCACATGGCCGACCTGGGACGAACCCAGTTTCGATTCCCCGCATCCCATATGGTCGACCGAGCCTGCCAGGAGCGATATTTGAGGGTAGAGACAGGAGTACCCCCTGAGTTCCGCCGGGTGTGACAAAAATTTTTTCTATTTCTTCTCCCATAACAAAGAGAGGTGCCCCACAAGGTTGTAAACCTGCACCAGTGAGCAGTTGTGTGCGCTTATCTTGGCATCTTTCTAGATTTTCTGTCTTCTGATTCTCAGTTTCATTATATTCTTACTTGTCCTATCAGGTAGGGAGTTAAGTCATTTATCCTAATATTTATGGACACTGGTGGTCATGGGGTTGAAAACATAATATAACAATACCTGCTAGGAATTGCCTTCAAGGAGTTTGAACACACACGAGAAAATACTGCATCCTATAAGGCTGGAGCAATAGCACAGTGGTTAGGGCATTTGCTTTGAATGCGGCCCACCCAGGTTCAGTACAACATCCCATCTGGTTCCCTGAGCCTGCCAGGAGTAATTTCTGAGAGCAGAGCCAGGAGTAACCCCTGAGCACTGCTGGGTGTGGTCCACAAACAAAAACAAATAAAATAATATAGTATAAATCAAACACTGCATCTCACACCAATCCAATATCACTTCCATACTAGTTTTGAAAGAGTCTGAATTCTCAAAAATATCCAATTACTATAGATTTAGTGAAGATATTTAAAGCACATGAAAGCATATCAGTGCCTATTGTGGTTTTGAATCACATTTTTAAATCATTCTTATTAAGATTCACATTAATTGCTCCAAACTTATTACTTATTTCCCCACCAAAAAAAAAAAATACAAGTCATCTTAGCAGAAAGGGCTGCTGAAATGGGCAGACACTGTTCAAAACACACCATCTGGGAATAGAGATAAAACATTTCTTTGCCTGTTCCATCGCGTGTAAAACCCAAGCGTAAACTCATCATTGCTGTTGAAATAGCAGCTTCAAATGTCTTGCTAATTAATATTGACCCTGTGGTGGAGGAACATTTTCTGTTCTTTCCTACATAAGCCATTTTCTTACCAATTCCCCTGAGTCTGTGCTTATTTATTTGTGCAGCCTCCATTTAGAATTGGAATTTCACCTTTGTGATTTTTTTTCATCTCTCCAACTCATTGCATTTTTTTGACTCTGGAAAACTCACACCTCTGGAATTGGTACATATTGTTCTTAGAAAAGTCTGTTCACAGTCTGTTCTGAAAACTATAGAATCTGGATCTTATTCCAGGTAGAGATCCTGGGTCTGGGGTCCCTAGTCTCTGTGGCTTCCCTCTCAGGCAGCTTTCATCTGGGTTTGTGTCTGACCATTCCACCATTAGGCTCAGGGTCTGTGGACCTGTGTTTGTTCCTTGTGGTCCACCATAGGTGGTTGATAACATGGTAGGTGCTCAGTAAAAATTAGTGAAAATAATCAGATTGTTGCGAATCTCCTTTTTTTTTTTTTGTTTTTGGGTCACACCTGGCAGCGCTTAGGGGTCACTCCTGGCTCTACGTTCAGAAATCGCTCCTGGCAGGCTCAGGGGACCATGAGGGATGCTGGGATTCAAACCACCAACCTTCTGCACGAAAGGTAAACGCCTTATCTCCATACTATCTCTCTGGCCCCATGAATCTACTATTTTTTTTTAACTCTAAATACCTTCTGTGGCTGCCCATGCACTTTCCAATCTAGACCCTGGAACATCCCTTTCATTATTAGAATAATGATTCCTTGTAGCTCCTAGTAGTTAGAAGATGTGGCCATAGTGGTCTCGAGCCACTGAAGCTACACTTTTCCCTAGTCAAAGACGGTGCCTTCCAGAAGCTTCTCTGTATATGATAAGACTCTTGGCTGTAAGCACCAAGGCTGCTTACTATCTGCATTTTTCCTAAGTTTACTATATACTTAATACTAAAGGACTTGATTCATCCTTTAAACAGGATAAATAATAGTCCCATTCATCTGCTCACTCAACAGATATCGGGACTGGGAGTGAGTGGGAGGAGAAGCACATTTCCCTTCCACACTGAGACACACACAGACATTCAAATGATCCTGGGGCTGGATTGCTCTGCTGGGCTAATCAGACCCCGACAGCTGGCAGACTGCAAGCTAGATCCCCAGGAGAGGAGCCTGGGGAGAGAGATAAAGAGTCTTTCCCGGGGTGTTCCAGAGGGGGAGCTTGTCTTCCTGAGTCCTGACACTGCGCTTGTGAAGACAGCACTTCCCTGGCCCTTGCTTGCTATGGGGATGTGAGGAGAATAAAGGTGAGGAATCCCTGCTACTTCCCTTAAAAAATGAGGCAGATGCATCATTTTTATTAGGCCAAATATAAAACTGCTCTCAGGAAGTGTCTTACCTTCTGAAATCTGCTATGGGACTTTCTCTCTGGTTGACATGATCTAGTAAATGCTGGGCTCCAATCAGAAATCAAGTCTGTTGGTCAAAGGATACCCCCACCCCCAGCCAGGGATTTGCATATATATACATGTGACTTCAATTGTTTTCAGAAACCACAGATCACCCCTACATCATTTCCACAGAATATTATGTAGATCCACGAAATGACATTCTCAAAAAACAACTTGACTGATGGAATAAATCCTTCTGATTTAGTTACTTAGAAAAAAAGGGAATAAAGAGGAAGACATATGCTTAAAGTCACTTGTTCTCTATTAGTTGATAAAACAACAGAAAGAGGAAATGGGTCTGTCATCTGAATCAACAGATTCAGATGTGTCCTTGTGACACTAGTTGTTTTAAATACATTTGTGCTTTTGCAGTGAGTGGGCATATTTTGCCCTATTAAATTTTACTCAAACACATTTGTGGCTATTATTATTTTTATTGTTGTTATTATTGTTATGCCATTTTACAAATGGGAAAAGTAGCTCAGAGATGTGGTTCTCACTATTATTTCCAAGTCAAGCATGTGTCAGAGTGAAGATGATATTAGAAGGTCACAGCCAATGTGGTAATAGCATATAAGAAGTTGAAATGAATAACAGAGAAGCTATGAAAAAATAAATCATGGCACAGCCTTACATGAAGTCTTATATGGAAGCACTGAGGAGCACAGAGAGTCCCTTACAGTAGAGTTCCTTCTTTAACAACCTCTTGATACACTGAAACTGTAGACTCTGGACAATAGAGAATAAAACTGCCCAGAAACTCAGAGAATAATTGGGGAGAACTGGAGAGAGTGAACCGTTGGGAGCATTTAGTTGGCAAGTTTCCCATCTTATGTCCTTGGTGCAAAAGCAAGACCACTGAGGGTCAAAAAGAAAAGAAAAGGCCTAATGAATGGGGAAGTCATGCTAGGGTCCAAGACTGGAGTGGAGGTTGGGATAATTGACACTAGCCAGGAATTGTGGACTGACCCTGGAAGGATGGACACAGGGAAGAGAGCACCAGTGACTTTACACACTATCCATAGTCATGATTCCTGAATCATGCCTGAAACCAGTGATGTCCAGACAGCAGTGTTTGAGGGGCATCTCAATTTGGGGAGACAATGCATACAGCTAGAGACTAACCAAACTAGAGACAGAACAACTTAAACAAGTGAAATATTCTTATGTGGAAAGAGAACTGTTTCTACAAAACATCTGTTATATAGAAAAAATGTTCTAAAAAGCATTTTTCCTCAGTGAGGGTCACTGCCCCAGGGTCTGAGAGGCATTTCTGGTGAGATTCAACAGCGATGTGTGGGTCTGTACAATGCTCAGTCAGTGATGTGGTACTTGGGCCTAGCATTATGTCTTAGACCATCAGTTCTATAGTTGCTAGTGCTTTAAGAGGTCAGGGTGGGAATTCAGGGCCTGGCCTCCAGCCCTTTGAGCTATTTCTCCTCAACTTTAATAGCATTTCTTCTACAATTAGTCAAACTATAACTAAAGATGTGATGGGCACTGGAAAAAATTCTAGCCAGCAGGGAACGATGAAATGTTCTCACAAGACAAGGAAATGGAAGAAGACCATGACCAAGGGCAACCCCAATTGATATTAGTATCAATTATCTGATGGCAGCTATTATAGTTGTGCTTCAGAACCTCAAGGAAATGATGGGGAATCTCAGCCGAATCAAAACAATGAAAATTAGCCAGATGGGAATTGTGGAGCAAAAAAAAATAATAACCTGTGTAAAATTAAATATTCTCTGATGGGTCTTAACACTGTGAGATGAAGATGAAAGAAGCAGGCAAATTATGGTAAATCAAGGGAAATTTTTCCATAGAAATTAAAATGAAAGCCACAAACATCTTTTCAGGCACTTGTAAAACAATATAGAAAGGTCAGGATTGAGTAATTTTCATCTCGGGGACTGGGGCAAAAGAGAAAGAAATAGAAGCTGATACTATCTCAGATGTGGTGATCCCATAAAATTACTGAGTCAACAGCTCATCAAACCTAAAGACATGAATATAAAGAGAATGAGAAACAGACTTATTGGAGTCAAACTGTAGAAAACTCCCGGTCAGGTTCCAATATTCAGAGCAGTCAGAGATAAATACCCTCATAGCTGCTGTCTTACTCTACAAGAGGTATCTATCTTAAATGGGCTCTCAGGCTAAATGTGAGAGTGAAAACTAGACAGCATTGAGAAGAAAATTAGGAGAATATCTTCCATGCAATTAGTATTGACATAGATTTCTTTGACAGGTCAAAAACCTATAACTAAAAGAACATTAAAATTAAACTTAAACAATATCAGGGACCTCTGCTTATCAAACTATAGTTAAATCAGACTGCAGGTATTCAAACTACAGATAGGGTAATATCTTTGCAAAACATATTCCTACCAAGACACTGATGGCCCACTTGAGTAAGAGACAGACAAATTTCCCCACAAATGGGCAAAATATTTGTAAAGGAAGTTACAGTATGAGAATAAAATCCAATGGGTAAATTCCAAGGGAAACTATATTAGATAACATTAAATAGACACAAAAAATAAGGAAAATTCAGACCAGCAATGCCAAATGCATGTGAAAAAGTGCATTGATCTCTAAGTTTAAACACAGTTTTGGGAGTGGGGTTTTCTGCAGAGAGCATGAAAGGCTTTATTCATACAAACTATAATTCTTCCCCATGGACACTGGGGAATGTGCCCAAAAGACAAAAAATAGTATATCCACATAGGACATAGGCTAGCACATGAATGATTGTTTATGACTGTTTATTCATGACTGCCAAAAGCTGACACCATCCCAGGCCTCCATCCAAAAGGAAAGTAGAGTTGAAAATGTGTTAAACTCAGGTAATGAGAGATGACTCAGCATAGAGAGGAATTGACTATTCCTTTTAACAATATGAATGACTTGGAACTAACTTTGACTAAGTGAAAGAAGTTAAAATCTCTTCATAGTATGGGTTCATAATCCAAGAACAGAGAAACATATTCTATGGTCATGAGATGGGCCTTTGTGAGGTGTGGAATCTGGTGCTGAGAAAGGCCAGGAGGGAACTTTCTGGAATGATGTGGACAGTTTCTATTCAGATGAGGATTTTAAGGTTGCATAATTATGTAAACTTGTCAGAATGCAAATATTATTCACATGACTTGTAGGTGTTCTAGTATATAAAATTCACCTCAAAAACAAAAAAAGGCACCACAAGCAAACATTCAGCTTTAATTTATGATATGCCCATAAAATTATTCAGGTGGTAGTAAGATTTTAAACATGTGTCATTTCCTTTGAAATAGATAGAATTCACAGAGTTATGGAGTAGTGCAGATGAGATGTCAGTTATATGTGTGAATACACAAAGAGATACAAAGCAGGTAAAATATTGCCAACTGTAGTTTCTGAGGATATGGTCATTCTGAATGAGATTCTTTCAACTTTGTGGTGAAAAAAATGTCCACAATAAAAATGCTGACTGATAAAATGGTGGATCTGTGGCTAACTAACAAGATACTGGAGGTGAAGGTGAAGATACTGGAGCACTGCTTTTCTTAAGTAAAACAAAAGCAGAGCATTGGGGGTGGGTTTGGACACTGTAACAGGAATAGAGCAGACCTGAATAAATGCAATAGCCACTTCCTAGCTATATAGATGACATCAGGAAACCTTGGCTCTGCTGTTGCCTTTTGGGGGGAACATTATCAAACAAAGATGAAAAGCTCTTTGTGTTGACGGAAAAAAAAAGCCTGATCCGTCATTAGATTATCTTTGATGCCCATGTGGGCCACTTGGTTCCCTTGGAAGCTCTGCTTGCTTCCTCCAGTTTTCAGACTGTCTAAAATCAGCAGACCTGTCCTAGCTCTGCCATTTGTCAGTTCTCCACCATCCTATGCATTCCCTCTGCAATGCAGCTGCTAGAATTACTCTTCTTTTACTAAGGATGTGAATACAGAACTGATTCTGCCACTGAAAGGAAAGATCCATTCTTTGTGTACAGGAAGATGCTGCAGTGCATCTGCCTATGAGTAGGTTGAGTTTCAAGAGCCTTCACAGGCTTGGAGCTCACTTTCCATCTGCAGGATTAATCCAGGGACCTGCCAACTTGGCAGAAGCCCCTTGGGAGAATCTTATCATGAAGTTTAAGAGAAAGTTGAGCGAAATAAGATCAATATGTCACTAGTGAGGAACTGAGAACGTCACAGATGAGCATTTCCTTGCTCTATTTTGCAAGGATCTGATGCTGTGTGTAACAGAACTAATGTTGCATAGAAGCACACTTTGCAAGTACCAGGGGATCTGGGTGTACTCTCTTGGAGACACCAGGGGGACTCAGGGTCCCTCATGTCATGCCCCAAACCTCATGTTCTCTGCTCTGCACTCACTGCTAAGCATCACACTTTGCTCTGTTTTCTGGCTCCATGATGTGCTTATTCACCCCAAGGCAAAGATTAGAGAAAGTGAGGGGAAGGGAAGACCATGCTCCCCATGAAACTAATTCCAAGGAGTCCAGGGAAATCAAGGGTGAGAAGCTCATGCCAAAGTCACCAACTATTTCATTTTAGGTACTGTGATTCGAAATAATGTTGCTGGTAAGTTATCAGACATTGATTTACTTCCTTTCAATTTTCAGTATTTGTTTTTCCAGAGTGATCAACTCCAACTACTATTGTCATCTGTCTAAACTATACTTCCCACCCATACTTTTTATTGTCTTTGATACAATTCTCATACTATTTTTTTTTTTTTTTGCTTTTGGGCCACACCTGGTGGTGCTCAGGGGTTACTCCTGGCTCTCTACTCAGAGATCGCTCCTGACAGGCATAGGGGACCATATATGGGATACTGGGATTCCAACCATCATTGGTCCTGGGTCCACTCTTTGCAAGGTAAACAACCTACTGCTGTGCTATTTCTCTGGCCCCATACTATTGTTTTTATTTAATGTGCTACAGATGAATGCAATCCTTCTATGTCTATCTCTCTCTATTTTACTCATCATAATATTATCCATGTACATCCATGTATAAGCAAATTTCACAAATTCATTTTTTCTAATAGCTGTGTAGTATTTCACTGTGTAGATGAATCTATATTTATCCACTCATCTGTTCTCAGGCACTTGGGTTGTTTTCAGATACTGAGATACTGGTTATTGTGAATGAACACACAATGAACAAAGGAGTGCAGAAGGCTTTTCTGCATTATGTTTTTGGACCCTGAGGGTACATTTTCAGAAATTGTATTGCAGAGTCATATGGTAACTCAATTTGTAATTTTGAGGAATGTCAATATTATTGTCCCCAAAGGCTAAACCCACTAGTCAACATTCCCACTAGCATTGAATGAGAGTCCCTTTTTCTCCACGTCTATACCAGCACTAGTTGTTCTTGTTCTGCTTGATGTATGCCAGTCTCTGTGGTGTGAGAATATATCTTTGTTATTTTGATTTGCATATCCCTGATGATTAGTGATGTGGAACATTTTTTTTCTGTGCCTTTTGGCCATTTGTATTTCTTCTTTGAGGAAGTTTCTCTTCATCTCCTCATTTTTGATGGGATAGGGTGGATGCTATTTTCTTGTAAAGTTCAACCAGTGCCAATTATATCTTTTATATTAACCCCTTATCAAATGAATGTTGGGTAAACAATTTCTCCCAATCCATGGATAGTCCTTTGTATCCTAGCCTTTATTTCCTTTGGAGTACAAGAAGCTTCTTAATTTAATGTAGTCACATTTGTTTACCTTATTTTCCACTTACGTGGCCCATGGTGTTTCATCCTTGAAGATGCCTTTAAGCTTCAATATTGTGAAGAATTTTTCCTATGTTTTGCTTTGTGTCCTTTATAGAGTCTGGTCTGGTATGAAGATCTTTCATCTCTTTTGATTCGATTTTTGAATCTATGTCTTTTTTTATATAAGCATTATAGCAAGGAGAGGAAACTTCTAAAATTAATCGAATACCTCTCTTAATACAATCATGGTTGTTTCATCACACAGTAGATATGGATAACAGAGATGCATCTTGTTAAGCTGAGACTGTCTGTAGTACAGAGGTGTTTAAGTTTTTGGGACTGCATTCCCTTCTACTCAACACTTATCAATCTATACTGAATTTTTAGCCACTGCAATTTGGAGATTTGTTTGTTCCTACCAAGGAAGTTAGCCCAACCCAATTTATACCTAATCACTTAAGGCTACTTAGTGAGTAAGGTCTTTGGATTTAGATTCCCAGATCACTTCCAGGGCTGATTTATAACTTCTTATAGAAATTAATAGTTCAGTCATTCCCTCTGTAGTAACAGAAGACTGAATCAGGTTGGAGTTCCTACCCAGTCCCCCTAATATTTCCTGCCAAAGTCACCACCCAGCTTTATTCTGAGAAAGTGGGTTATTGAAGTCATCTTTTCTCTTTCCTAAAACAACCTATGCTGCTAAAACAGCTTTCTGTGACCAAGATACTTTTAATCCTGCACCAACTCTATTAAAAAGTATAGAAAGAACAGATCATAAAAGTGTCAACAGTGGAGCACTCATTTCTGTGCACATTGTAAAGTAATATCAATAGATGTTAACCTAGTCTTTAAGAACAGAGGAAGACAAAGGGACATTTCACAATGTTACTTAGTCCAAACTCATGGAACCATGGTTGCTTATGGCTAGAAAGAACCCCAAAGTCATTCTCCCTAATGCCCTCCAATTGCTAATATCAAGTTTATAGCAGTTTATTGTCAACATAGTTAGCAATGAGAGATCATCTTTATTTCTAGGGATGTATTTTACAGAATACTTCATGATTTGACAGTTTTTCCAAAGTGAAGAAAACTAAGATTTGTGGTGCAAAGCAGAATTTCTTAACAAGGGCAACAAGAAAGCAAGAGGAATCTAGAACAGCTTGGGTGACATTTTAGGTGAAAACAATTTTTTCTACCTCGCAAAGCATCGGGTTTCTTGAAAGAAAAAAATAAATGAAAAGTATCCTCCATGACATAGAGAATTTCCCAAGTGCCACTTACGCCCATTTTTCCTCCTCTTCTTATTTTTTATTTCCTTGTCTGGTGTCTGGCAGCATTTTCTGGGAGGGGCAGGATCAATATTTAGGGCAAGGTGCCACTTTTCTCTACAAAGCAATTGTTTCTTCAGTTAGTGACAGATCCAAGTGATCACCTAGAGGCACAATTGACTTGGGGCCAAGCGCTGTCCAGACAGACCATGACTAGTTAGGGATCTGAGGTTTGAATGAGCAGTTGGGAGATTTGGAGAGGAGGGAGACTGGAACAAGTCTGCCATCTGGGGCAGCATGGAGGAGTGGCTAAACCTCAGTCTCCATATTCCTGCCCCTGCACTCGAACCCTGCTCTGGTTAAGGGGGATGGTGGGAACTCAGGTGGTGACCAAACTTCTTCTTACCTCAGTTTCTTAGCTTCAAAATAATGCTGAATATTAGAGGCCTATTACAGAGAGAATTAAATGTTTGTATAAGACTATAACCAATCTACTAGGTGCACAACCTCTTGGGCACATCTTAGAAAGGAAATAAAATTGACTTTAGAAAAGACCTTTATCAGAAATCTGAAGCATAACCTTGGGCTTCATGATTCCGTAAAAGAAGGGAATTGCTAGCGTCCTGATAAATGCAAGTGTCTTATTATGGGGAGAAGGAGGCTTTGGACGCCCCTCTCACAAAAGACAGATGTTGGCGTAAATGGTTCAAGACATGCGATTACCGATTCATTTTGATTTGAGGTTTTACGGGGTCATTTCGGATTTTGTGATGAGCCTGATATTGAAGGGCTTAATACTTCTTATTCTTAAGTTCTAGACCCAGAACTTCTTGGGAGCATAAGAAAATTCCCCCCACAACCACATCACCACTATCCAACCATTCTTCATGTTTGCAGAGTAAGGAGTCCAGCCAGTGGGGGGCAATGCTGTGTCATGCTACACTAGGGCCTTATTTTCTTTGTGGGGTTTAGAGACTGGACAGAAACCACGGGATGAAGAATGGCTAAAGGAGGAAGGATGCAGGGAGAGTAAGACGGGCACAGACCATACCTCACTGAGTCTGCAGATGTCCAACTGAACAGAGAATCTGCAGGGATAAAAATCAGCTTAAGCCCTTCCAGCTCAGCTGCCTTCTTCTCAGTTCAAGCCTAGCAATGGGCTTACTTTGAAACAGGAGCAGAAGGACAAAGACCACAGGGGCTGGTCTTGGTTTAGTCATGGGAGAGGCTTATTGGTCGAGCATGAAAGCTGCCAGGTTGCAGTTGTAAAGGATTGGGTCTCCCTGTCCTTTCAGCAAGTTCCAAAAAAGATCCATCTTGGGGGAATGCCTTCATGACCAAATTCCCTCATGCGGCCAAATCTGGGGCCACATGAATGTTACTGCCTGAGTGCAAATGAGCAAATGTGGGGGATGGTCCTCCCCCCCATCAAGAGCCCTGAGTTACCTTCTCTTAATAGCTGCCTGATATTGAGTCTGATGAGCAAGCTCAGGGCATTTTAAAAGATTGAGTACATGTCTGTGAATCAATTAGAACATTGGGTAGCACTTAGGCATGTATTAATCCATTACGACTATTATTATTATATTATTATTATTATGATTACCCCTCTGGAAGCTAGCATTGACTATGATGTAATCTAAAAGAATTGAATCATGGCCACTTGTCTTCCACCGTGAGGTTCTGAGCCCCAATTTGGGCTAATGCTGCTGCTATTTGACTTGAGTTCTAATTACAGCCTGAGGATGATGGCTCAGACACCCCAGATAATGAAGGAGTGGTGGGAAATATCATGAGGGTGTGGTGGGCTGATCTGTTTGTTCTCAGCTTCCTAGCCCAGACTGGAATGTTCATTCTACAATGACTTCACAATGTCTGATTTGAACCAGTGGTAGACAGAAGGAGAAGGACATGAGGCCCAAGGGAGGAAAAGGGGCAAAGAAAGCAGGCTGAGATGAGTTGGCCAGGGAAGAAGGGGGCAGATGACTACTCTGCCCTTTCTTCCAAGCATACCTTCCTTTGACCTGTCCTCGTGTGACATTTTTCTAACATTTCTGTGATATTTCTCTTGACTCTACTTAATCAGCAGCAGTAAAAACATACTAGAACATTCATTTGTTCTCTGAAGTTTCATATTCCATCAGGCCCTGGGAGTGTGCATCTTAAGTTTTCTGGGTCATAAAACATTAGTGCTCCAGGTCTGAGAGAAAGTTCTGAACAAAGAACTTGAGATGAGAGAAATTTCTGAGACTAAACAAACTCTGGACACCCAGGTTTGGGCCTCAGCAGAAAATTGGGGCCCCTGAGCAACACCAGAAGAGACCTGAGCACTGAGCTGGAAGTAGTCCCTAAATAACATTGAGTGTGGTCCCAAATCAATAACACACCCCTCCCAAATTTCCAAGCACGAGATGTTAACAGCAGTGACTATGCTTCCTTGTCTGTTTCCCATTCATGACTTTGTCTCACTGTGTTAGCCCTTGGCCTGTTCTCATTTCATTCTAGACACAGCTGAATTTGGAAGGTTTCTATTTTATAGAGCTTTTGGACTCACTGTGGTAGGTGGCCTACCCCTCATCTCCACATGTATCTAGACAAGTAGATGCCCCATTTTGTTTTTCTTACTTTGAAGATGCTCTTTTGCTTCCACCCTACAGTCTCTCTGCAAAAGTGAGGAGGTTACTGAGCAATGGAGTGAAAATTGTCTTATTCAGCCCAAGATTGGGCACCAGGGGATGAAGGCTTTGCTTGAGAAGGGATTCTCTGAAACAGCACATGAGAGTGAAAGACAGATGAATGATGCAGTCTCTTTGACAACTAAAATGTCAAAGCCTTTGGAGGCTTAGAAGGTGGAAAGCATGAGCCAGGCCTGCAAAATGAGTCACTACAGGGAATAGTGACTCACAGATGGCTTCAGGGTGACTCTGCAGTTCACCCCCTGGAAACTGGGAAACATTGCTAAAGAGATTCCCATGGCAAAGGTGGGGTGAGCTCTTGGGGGTTGAGGAAGTCAGACTAGCAGGACTTCTTAGCCTGAGGCCTCTCCCCAGCTCTTCCTGTTCTCTTCACAGGCCAAGTCATCGTTCTCCCCATTCCAATGTGGCTTCCCACTGAGCACGGGGCAGACGTGGAAAAAGTGCTGACTTATGTGGACTTTGAGTATCTCATCTCTCTGACAGCAATTTCTCTTTGTAAATGAACAGATCGACTTCACACCAGGGGAGAATGTGCTGATCATTTGGACTGTGGATCCCAGTGCCTGCAACAGTCATTGCTCTTTTTCAAGTGAATAGATGGGCTTTGCCTAGGAAGAGAAAGTGCTGATCAGATGGGCTTTAGCGTGTTCCCATCTTTGTCACACTCATTTCTCTTTGCAAATTAATACTCTGCTGCTCTTTGGGTTTCATAGTCCCTTGCATGAGCAGCAGCCCTGAGATGGGACTCTTCTTGGAGCTGGCTCTATCAGGGGGGGTAGACCCCTAGTTCAGAAGCTTCCAGATCTGGCTGCATGATCAATTGGCTCCCAGTTGCACAAGTTTTTGCCTGACTTTACCATTCAAAGTCCCACAGCTTAAGGAACCCAAGGAAACCAGGATAGTTTAGGGTGCTACAGAAGACAAGTTGTCCTGACAAGCTCTCAGAGAACCCCAATATCACTAAGAAGCTGAGAAAAAAACTTAAGGACTTATGGAAAGATGGAATAATAGCATATTCAATTTCCATAGCTGGTTTGAGCAGGACTCTGAGACCTTCCACCATCATGTCACCTATGACTGTTCTCTTGTACAGCTCTTCAATGGAAGTTGCTGTGTCTCAGGCAAGCTCAGGAGCTGAGTGATGGTCTCCAGGACTATGTCCTGTTTGAGGTTCTTCCTGGCCGAAGAACAGGTTCCACCACTTTCTTGCAGACCCCTAAAGCCATGTATCAGTTATTCCATGATAGAAGCAGAGCAGAGGCCTAAGGTTTGGGGGTTCCCAGGTCTGAATGCTATTGTGTTCTGCCTTTCCTTCACTTCCCCAGGGTAGTGGAGAACTGGAAGGTGTCACCACGTTGAAAAAGTGAACCTCTTATTTGCCCTTGGGTTTCTGTTTCCTTGAGTTAGCAGTAGCTCTGTGGACTGTGCTATCTTGCATTCACTAATCTCTTCTCCATCAATCCTATGAGCTGCCCGCGGCTCTTCACCACAGCCACATGGTTCTCTTCTGGACTCCTCTACTATTTTCAAGTTCTTTCTGTTATCTCCCTCGCCCTTACTCCTGTACTGCATTTCCTTTGTTATCATTCTATAGCCAGGGTGCTTCACAAAGAACCCTGGGTCATATGTGGCCACCCAGCAATAAAAATAGGGCCTTGCCTGGGTAGAAATCCTGGTTATGGCCCACTAGCCTTTTTAAAAACACTAAGGGACAAAGAGTATAAAATAAGGCATTTTTATGTTGATTAAATGGTGGAGTAATAGCTATGTAATATAGCAGGCTAACCATACTGTTATTAAAATGAACTTTATCTGTGTTTATTTTACATTCTTTAAAAATGTTTAATGTATTTAAACACCATGGTTCATAATAGTTTGGTTTTGTTCCCCTCACAGATACAAAGTTGTTCATATTTGAGTTTTAGTCATTTAATGTCTAATACTATTTATTAGGACATATTTCCTACCACCAGTGTCCTTAGTTTCCCTCCCACTGTCCTCCTTGTTGCTTTGGGGGCAGACAATTAGCAACCCTACTCTTTTTCTTTTTCCTTTTAGACACTGTGGTTTGCAATATTGTTACTGAAGGGTATCATGCTTATCACTTTATCTTCTTTTATCGCCTCTTTAAGTGACATCAGAAATTGAAACTTCCATCCCTGGCTTCCATCTTACTTCTTGTCATCATGCCACCATCAAGCCTTTTCCCGAATGAACTCAACAATCCTGAGAGAATAGTGAGCTGCTAAACCCAAAGTGCGAATTTCTAGCTCTGAATCCAAAACTCACACCTTCAGCTGATTATGTTCTTCTGGGTAACTATACTGGACCAGCTCACACATTTCTCATCCTCAATCATACCTATGGAACCCAGGTTTTATCTCTTGAATTTTTTTCCCAAGAGATGTTCTAAGATATGCTTGAAGTTGGAAAAAGGACTGTGAACAGCTCTTGTGGCTGGACCTTGATCTCACGAGTATACTGAATACTCCCTCCAATGCCCTGTGTTTTGCTTTTGAAAATCACTTTGGACTTTTGCCATTAAAACAATAAACTGATAACTTTATGTTGTTTTGAGTCACTCTATTTGCAATCATTTTTATAGCAATCATAAGAGACGCTTTGAGATAAATGGCACCAGACAACCATGGCCAAATCCTATTTGTCTACCTTGACACTGATCTTAAGTTTATTCACTTTGCCTCACCTCTGTTGCTACCATCTTCCACTCGGATTACCTATTACCAACCTTCTAAGGATCTTTCCTGGAGGAAATAAAAGTAGCTATGAACCATGTCAATGGAAATCTCATAAAAATGATGCTGGGTCATTCCATAGCTGTGCTCTAGGAGGGACAATAATCCTACTTTATGCAAATTCAGACACTACCTTGCAAGGGTGAACACCAAGTAAAACCCCCAGTGAACTGTGAGAAAGATACCCAAGCCGGCAGCAAAAAATCAATAGAGTGAAACACTACATTAATAATCAGATGAACTGGCCTTGAATTTTTGACCCAGAGAAAGCAAATAAGCAAATACAAGCACCAGAGCAAGCATGCAGTAGGCAGTGCTTGCCTTGCATGTGCCCACCAGGGTTGGATTTCTGGCACCTTATATGGTTCCCCAGCCATACCAAGAGTGATCTCTGAATGCAGACCACTAATCCCCGAGTACCTCTGGGTATGGCCACCAGACAAAACCACGCAAAACTCAATGGCAACTATCTAGAAATATGATCAAGTACAAAAGCCATTCATTCAAGTATCTAAGTTCAGAGCAGTTTGGGACAGAGAGAGAGATAATGGGACCTGGCATGGAAGTTGCTCTAGCCTGCTGGGTCCGTCTGCCACCTACATAACCAACATATGTAGCATGGCCGTGCCCTGTGTCCTACCACATGAGAGGAATGCTGACTGGTTTCCCTGTGCTACCTGGAATGCAGCCATTGGCCATCACAAGCAGCCATGCAATTTATGGTCTAACAGCTATTCAATTAGAAAGGTGCTTATTAAGCCAATACCTCTTTATGGGGCATGACTGCTTGCCAGGCACTGGGCTTAGTGTTGAGGTCAGTGTGTGTGAGTGGGGGGACAATTGGTGTGGGAAATGAACACAAAGCAAGATATGTGAGCTTTAAAAATGATGGGCAATGTAGGTTCCATGTGTGGAAAACACACACACATGTACATACACAGAAACACCCAGAGACACACATACTAAGACACAAACATACATAGACACACACAGATAGAGATAGGCATAAGCACAGAGACAAACAGACAGAGACAGACATAAGCACAGAGACAAACAGACACATATAGGTACACACAGACACACAGATTAGACACACACAAGCACAGACACACAGCTCTGTGAGAGAAAATTAATAAAATGTACCTTATTTTAGCAAGACAGCAAGTAAAGGCTCCTCTAAGGAGATATTTAACCAGATATTGAAAGGAAATAACCTCAACATCCCAATATCAGGCTTTGTCCCCTAGATTCAAAAGTCAGAACCTGTGTCCTCCAGGGTCCATTTTCCTGCCTGTTTCCTCTTAGCTTTCTCTGCTCTGACTCAATCTAATTTCTCTCTCCACTCCTCTCTTCTCTCTCCCCTTTTCCCCCCTCTCTCCCTCAGTCTCCCTAAAGAACCTCCTTCTCAGGTCTTCATCCCCACACTCGTTGTGTTGCAACCCACCAGTGAGGGAAGGGATCAAAAGTCTTGGACAGCAGAAATTGCCAGACGGTCTCTCTGAGGTTAGAGGGTCTCCATCCTATTCCTCATCTCTGTTCCTTTGGGTCTCATTCCTTCCCAATGTTGATCTGAAAAGACCTCTTTCTGGTCTCAGGGGCACCAGCTGTTCTTCTGTGTGTGCCTGCTCTGTCTCCAGGACACAGAGTCCACACAACAGCAGCTGCCCCTTGCCCCCACAACACCAGGACCCCATAACCTCTGCCTTCTGAGACTTCTCCTGAGAGGAATCTGGGCTTGATCCTGACAGGAGCATTTGTGGGAACAAAGGACACTCTGCAGCCTTCGAAGTCACTACGGATGCTGGACCATAGAGAAATGAATCCTCTGATGTCTGCCCATACCCTGAGAAGTGAAAACAGAAAGAGCACATGGGGCAAAGACAGGGGAATTTGGTCAAGCACAAATGAAGGGCCCTCTCTCTCCAATCAAAGATTAAGGCACCACCACTCCAGTCTCTATATCATGAATGAAGTGAAACAGTTTGGAATACAAATAAAATTCTGTGAAGTAAGTCACACCACACAACGAACACACAACTTGACAGAAAGTACCACAGATTCAATGTGAATTTAAGGTTAAAAACATTATCTAATGGTTTGTATGGTTTGTATGGGGGGAGTTTATGTACAGGGGTTGGGGGCTTTGCAGTGATTATCAGCCAACTAGGCCACTGGTTCAATTTGATGGATGGAGGGTGTAGTGTACTACAGTTAGTGTCATGGGACGCCATGATTCTCCCCAGGGATGTTTGCAAGCTTCTAGAGTTATAACTGGCAGCATTCTGTGAAATCAGGTTGGGGGAATTGTATGGAGTACTGGGGACCGACTCAAGGTCTGCCTTAACTCAAGGTTAACACAAAGTGGTCTCAACCCCTGTGATCTCTCCAGCTCAATACTTTATAAGGTTAAAAAAGAAGCTTTGGAGGGGGGACTGGCCACATTCCTAAGCCATCCACTTTATCTGCTTTTAGCTTTTGAAGCAATGCATACATTTTTCCCACAAATATGTTAAACTACAAAAATAGTGGTGTGCAACTAGAGGGATGTTTTTGTAGTGACTATACCATGGACAGAATATAAGTGAGTGAGAGACACATACTGAGAACTAGAACAGGGGGTTAAGTCATTGGCCTTGCAGATAGCTGACCCTGATTGCATCCAAGGTACCACGAATGGTCCCCTGAGCATTGTCAGGAGTAATCCCTAAATTCAGGGCCTGGATTAAGCCCACAGCACTGCCAAGGTGGTCCCCCCCAAAAATAACTAATCAAAGCACAATACCAGCACCACACCAGAGCCAGCTTCTACATCCTCCAGAGAAACAAGGAAGGTGCATCCAACCTCTACTGAGCTTAATCTATACAGGAGAGTTTGTTTCATATATTTCTAGTTTTTATGCTCTGTTCAGTGCTGTAGCTACAAGATTCAAAGGCAAACAGGGTATGTTTTCATGTTTTTTGCTGCTATATAATACCCTTCTTATGTAAATGCTAAAATGTATGCATTTGTCTCTTGATAGGATTTTGGACAGTTTCCACTTTTATGATGAATGTTCCAAACACTTTTGGGGTTTCTGCTGTTCCTAAGATAACATTTTTTCTATGTAGAAATCTAAGTACAGGACTAGAAAAGAAAACTCTAGGCCATGGGAGATCACCATTCAGTATGTGAGTTCCACTTACCAAATTTGTCAAAATTATCATTATTTTATTTCTAAGTCACTTTGGCTTCTATGGCTAACAGTATAACAAGACAGTTAAAACACATGGCCTATTTTAAATTGGATTTTATGTCCATTATTATTGTTTAACAGGAGTGGTCTATGAATCCTGGAAAACATATATATAAATAATTTTTTCCATCTAAGCCTGCCCTTTCATTTCCCCAAAAGTGTATTCTCATGAGTACAACTTTTTGTTTTTTAACAAAGAACAATTTTTATTCATCTCATTCAGTGCCTAAAATAAATTGACTTGTTTTCCGTTCTTTGAATTCATGGTTGTCATTGTGATGAAGGCTCCATGACCTCAGAAAAAAAGTTTAGGAACTGTCGAGAGAGGGCTGGGGGCATATGCTTTGCATGCTGGAGCAAAACATTGCTCTTCCTCGGTGCCAGAGCATTAAGCCTAGAATAGTCCTGAAATCCTGCCAGATATGGCTCCAAACCCAGAAACCAAAAAAAAAAAAAAAAAGATTAAAAAGGACTTCACATTTTCTATTTCCTAAATGGTTTTGATTATATTGGTGTCATTTTTTCTTTAAATACTTAAATCTCACTTGAAGTTATCTGACCTGAATTATTTTGGGGGCAGTTATTTAATTTAATAGATGCAAGAGCTTGCATGCATTTTTGAAAATTTTTGCTTAATTTTCAAATTAATTCATAAAGATATTCACAATGCCTGCTTTTGTGTGTGTTTAATAATTAGATAACCCTTACTGATACCTTTCTTTATTACATTTTTTTTTAGTTATCCTCAGTATAGACTTAATTATTTATAAACCTTCCAAGGAAAACTTGTGGTTTTCTTGCATTTATTGTCCTATTTTATATCTGCTTCCCATTAATTTGTTTTGATTACTTTTTGATTAATTTGTTTTTTATTACTTTTCTGTTTTCTTAAAGTTAAATTAGCCAAGCACTATTGTTAGGTCGTTGATATTTGATTTTCTGATTATTCCTTCAAAGCTATATATTTTTCCTTTAGAAAATCTATATTGTACTGTGAATGATGCTGTTGTTATGAGGGTTTCCTGTCCCCATTATTCCAACATCATCTACTTTATCTGAATCCCACAAGTTTTGTTATATATTCAATACATTTTATTTGAAATATTTTCTCCTTTATAATTCCTATTTCTGTTTGAGTCATTAATATTTTTTTTTTTTTTTTTGGTTTTTGGGCCACACCCAGTGACGCTCAGGGGTTACTCCTGGCTATGCGCTCAGAAGTCGCCCCTGGCCTGGGGGACCATATGGGGCACGGGGGATCGAACCGTGGTCCGTCCAAGGATAGCGCGGTAAGGCAGGCACCTTACCTTCAGCGCCACCACCCGGCCCCGAGTCATTAATATTTTGAAATATACAGCTTAGTTTAAAAAACATGTGGAAGTTCATTTAGTTTTACTTTTGATTTTTTAAATAAACTTATACAATGATCACACATATTTGGTCTAATATAATTTCTTTTGAAATGCATTTTGCTATATTTAATGACCAGTACATGCTAGATTGGAAATTAAGCCATGTGTACTTGGAAACTGCAGAATATTCTAAAGAAAAGTCTACTGAAATCCAGATTATCCTTACTAATATTTAAATCAATGATTATTACAGTTACAGACAGCTTCCTTCACATTTCTAGTTATGGTTATGGCACTTTCTAGTCCTGCCTTATATGTTAGTATTACATATGTTATTTATACATCTCAGTTTGGGATGTTGTATCTTTCAATTTTACAGTTTTATAATTGTGAAATATCCCATTTTATCTGTAGTGACACTACTTTCTTTCTTGGCTTTTAGGGCCATCTCTAACAATGCTCAGGGGCCATTCCTGACTCTGTGCTTTGAAAACCAGACATGATACCAGGGATCAAATCAGAGTTTTAAGCCACATGTAAGCCACCTGCCAGGCCTTAACCTTGGAACTGCTATTTCAACCCTGGAGCCATACTTCTTCAATATCGATTTTTCTCTGATGAAAGCATAAGTCTTTATTACCCTTGGCTTTCAGGTAATATTTATACCAGGAATTTAAGTTATTTCACTTTTAATCTTTCACTTCAGATATAACCAGTTTCAGCAATATGTAGCCATTAACATAAAGTCCAGTAAACTTGTCTCTGCGTGACCCAGTCTTGACCTATTTTAGACACTTCTGTGTGTCATCTTACCTTTGTGACTCACCTCTGTGTGGTTCTACTGGCATCTACTTATGACACCAATCTACTTCTGGTACCCATCTGACCCCTCCAGTCCTGGATTGTATCAAGCAACAGTCCCTGCACCCGGGTCAGATCTAACCTGCATCCATTCTCTTTCCTTGGGGAGTTTCAGTGCTTACAGGGACCTGATCTAAGAACCTCACTGCACTGTCTCACTACGGCACATATCAACCTAGGGATTTGGGGATATTTTTTAATTTTCATCTCATAGAGAAAAAAAAGGTAAGTCTTAAAAAGGTGGTTAGTAATTGATCTCAAGTTCCAAGGTTGGCCCCTGTGGGGTCTTTGTGTGAGAAGAAAATCCAAAAGATCTTTAGACTTCAGCCTGTCTTACCCAATGTTCCCCTGGTATTATTTGATAAAAAAAAAATCTATGTTATTAATCATTGCTCGCATGCTTTTCCATTGTTCTTAAAGTTTGATTTCCCAAAGTTGCATTTTCTCTTTTTAAAATGTCCTTAAATATTTTATGGCTCTTCATAGCATATTTTCTCTATGAAATATGGATGGTGGTTTTCTCGGCATGTATGGCAGAATTCTGGGAGAGACAAAAATATGTGATCCTGAATTGTTAATCTTACATCTTATTTCTATCGGAGGCAATGCTTTTTCTTGCCAAAGGAATGTTGACAGTTTGGATTTATAACAATGCATTCGGAAAACCTTGAGGTTTTCTAACAGAAAATAATGTATCATTAGGCACTCTGAAAGGATAATGAGGCATTTACTACTTCTTGCTCATTTTGGTAAAGGTTTTGAGAAATAAACATTAACTTGTGTGGACTTGGCATATGGATCATTCCTGAAGTACGTGGAGAATGCTCGATACAGTTAGCTGCTTGAATTATTTCGCCATAAATTATTCATGCTTCTAATTTATCTAACCATTTTCCCTCTCGCACAATATCTGAATTACTCTCATTTCCACATGACAGGAGAGTATTAGCATCAACAAGGACAAAGTTAACAACAAAAAAAAAGTAAGCTGCTGGTCAAAGAAATTGAAGTTCAAATTCATCAGAGCAAAAAAGAGGTCGCAGGAAAGAGCGGCTCATTTCTCAGGGTGAGTAAACCGAGTTGGGTTCTCATTTTCCCCCAGGAACTTGAGAAGCTTCATTCATGTGTCTGTGAGTGATGTGAGAAGAGCTTGGCACAGAGAACTGCCTTTGTAGGGCTCATGTGGAGCTGCTGTCCATCTCCTGGACCAAAAGGCCTTGCCCAGGGTGGTACCCTGAGCATGTTTGCATGAGTCCCACTCAGATCATAGTGTTCTGCACCCGCATAAATAATCATGGTGAACCTCAGCTGTAAGGTTTGCAGGGACATCGTGGCCCTGAAACAGCTCTTTCCTACTGTTACTGATGAGTCTCAGAAACAGCATTACAGATCAGCTACTCATCTACTGGCACACATGAAATTTATCTGGTTCAAAATATGCACTGTAAGTGGCAAGTAAATGGTTTGGGGTCAATAGCAGAACCCCCAAATCTGCTTGCTATTCCTGTAGGCTACCTGCGATCCATTTCCACCGCAAGAGGGGTGTGGGAGAGAACCACTAGCCACATGAATAGGTTCCATGCACAATGCACTTCGGTGACAGGGTCGCAGCAGGGGCTCACAGATGAGGGGGATGGAGATGACAAAGCCAATAAGAATATGATGCTCAGGAGGCACAAGAAGCCTCTGGTGGTTTTAAACTATTGTGATTATAGCTCTGTTTAATCCCAGCTGTCTTTTGGCATGATGGGAGCTAGTGGATCAGATTAGGAGAAGGAAAGGAGATCTGAGCAATACCAAGCGCAAGGATGTCCCAGAGGTTAGAAAAGAGGCTCTGAGACCTTAAGCAGAGGGAGAAGAGGATCTGGGTGAACACTGGACCCTGGGAGAGAGGAAGGAGAAGTATCATTGGCTTCTCATGCTGAGAAAATGAGGTCACTGCAAGAATAAAAGTATTCAAGATGAGGCTTAGAGGTTTATGAATGCTTGCATGTGCACATGTGTGTGCATGTATACACTATACACACATACCAAAGCACATGTGAATGCACACCTAAACATGCTTTGAGGGGTAAGTAAGATAGAAAGAGGTTGTGTAGGTAAGTAGACACGGGAGTTCAAGGTCAGAAATGAGGCCACAGGATTGCAAACAGCCTTAACAAGGAGTTCTCATATAATGTACCACACCCATCACCACTGCACATTTCCTACCACCAATGTCCTCAGTTTCCCTCTGCTTGAGGTAGACCTTTTTCTTCTCTCTCTGAAATTCAACTATGAACAACTTTGGAACTGTAACCATAGTTTTATATAAAGTACAAAAAATAAAATAGGATTAAGGATTGGGGCCGGGCGGTGGCACTGGAAGTAAGGTGGCACTGGAGGTAAGGCTTGCCTGTGCTAGCCTAGGACAGATCTCGGTTCGATCCCCTGGTTTCCCATATTGTCCCCCAAGCCAAGAACGACTTCTGAGCACATAGCCAGGAGTAACCCCTGAGCGTCAAATGGGTGTGACCCAAAAACCAAAAAAAAAAAAAAAAAAAGAAAGAAAAAATAAAATAGAACTACAGTGATAGAAAGTAGATTTCTAGTGGTAATAAAATAGACAATTTCCACACACAGCCCCGCCCCAAAAGAGAAGGGGCTCTGAGGTCTTTGGATGAGTGATTAGAATGATAGAAAGCAACTGAGGAGACTCAAGAGCACAAGACAGAAAACTCTCTGAAACGGGAAGAAGGAAGAGGAGCTAGAGGCATATGGAAGCGAGTGGCATTCTCCATCTCAAAGCAGACCAAGGACAGGCTGAGGAGAAAGCGTTTGAAGGGATTTTTTCAAAAAATCTCCCAATGTTCTGGTGGGAATATCAAACATTCAGCTCCTGGGGAAAACAGCTTTGGTGGCGCCTCAAGAAGTTAAACACATAATTAGCATATGACCCCACAATTCTACTTCGAGATATAAACACACACAAAGATGGAAAACTTGTACTTAAATGCATATTTATGAGAGAACTATCAAAAAAGGCAAAGGCTTAAATAGCTCTACTGATCACCAACATATAAAAGTATCAACCAATTATGGGCTTACTAGACAAAATAATCTTATTTACTCATACAAAGAAATGATGTGATGATACAGGCTGCATTGGCTACAAATGGATGGACCTTAGGGATGGTCTATGAGTGGAAATCAGTCTCAACCAACCATATACATACAGAAAGATTCAAGTTATGTGAAATATCCAGAACTGAAACCTGACATGAACAATGCAGAATGGAGCACTCCAGGGACAGATGGGGTACAAATACTTAATGGACATGGGGTTTCTTCTGGGGAAATGAAACATAATAGATGTGAAGTGGTACTAATAATGTGGATATATAGGGCCAGAGAGATAGCATGGAGGTAGGGTGTTTGCCTTACATCCAGAAGGATGGTGGTTCGAATCCCGACATCCCAAATGGTCCCCTGTGCCTGCCAGGGGCAATTTCTAAGCACAGAGCCGGGAATAACCCCTGAGCGCTGCCAGGTGTGACCTAGAAACCAAAAACCAAAAATAATAATAATAACAATAATAATAATAATGTGGATATATTATAAGTCTTAGTGTTCATTTAAGATGGTTTATTTTACACATTCTTACTTTCTCTAGATGTAAAGATTCAAAAAAGTAAAAGCAAATTGTATGAGGAGAGAAAAAGAGAGAGTTAAGAAGTTTGAGAGAAGGGGGCAAAGAAATAGCACGATGGTAGGGCATTTTGCCTTGCAAGCAGTGGACCCAGGACTAAGGATGGTTTGAATCCCGGCATCCCATATGGTCCCCCATGCCTAGCAGGAGCGATTTCTGAGCATAGAACCAGGAGTAACCCTTGGCAACTGCCAGGTGTGACCCAAACCAAAAAAAAAAAGTTTGAGAGTTAAAAAGCTTGCCTTGCATGCACCAACCTCAGTTTAATCATCAGCACAGTACATGGTCCCTCAATCCCAAACAGAAATGTTTTCTGAGCACAGAGTCAAGAATAAATCAATGAGCATTGCTGGTTGTGCACACCTCCAAAAATGGAGAAATTTCCAAAGACTTCATAGAATTTACGTGGATTCTGAAATAAGAGGGTAAAAGGAACCTGCTGTTTATGTTTCCTTGATATAAGAACAAGTTCAGCAAAATTTTGAGGGGAGGAATGTTTATGGTAGGCATCTGTGATAGAGAAAAGATATGGGATTAAGACCAGGATTTCAAAAAGAATGGGAGGAAAGAAAAGCGGAAAGCAACATGTGGGCATGTGGACTAACTATGGAAGATTAGATCATGTTTGAGAGCAGAGAAAAAGATGAAGAGAAAAGGAAACAAGTGAAAGAATAGGAGAGAGAGGGATCTGGAAGCATAAGAAAAGCATGGGGGAAGAATAAGGCATAGGACAGACAGAGCTAGTCTTCTGCTGAGAAAGAGGGAACAGTGGGAGGTGGGCAGAGAAGGAAGAGAGAACTGACAGAGCCCAAGGTGGATGTCGAACTTTTCAGCAGAGAGAAATGCATGACCAGCTGCAGAATGTTTTAGGATGTGGAATGTGGGGTAGGGCTTATTGTTCCCGGTAAATGGAAAGATCTTGAGTGGTGCTCCAAGGTGATGAGCGCTAAATTAAGGATGAATAATTACAGGGTAGCAATAAGGGCAGGCGCCTGCAGAGGGGGAGTTGGCAGGGTTCCACAATACTAAATGCCTCATCAACCAAGTCCACTTCACATTTCCCTGTCCTGTTGGGCACAATGGCTTTCTGCTTGGATTTTTGTCTATGGTTGGGAGTTGACATCAATACCTACTGGTGTGTCCTGATTGATTTCAGTCCAGCCTTCTAGACCCTTACATTCTTCTTTTGAGTCTGTAGTCTGTCATCCAACTAGGAATCCAGAGTTTTGAGTTACGAGCTAAGAAAATGTTATTCTCTAATGTGAAGAGACTCAAATTCTCTAAGAATCCTCTGCTCTGATTTCTCTAGGAATGGAGAAAAAAAGTTGGGCTCCAACCTGCTCTAATTGCTTGGTCCAAGAGCAAGTCACAGATTTTTTTCCCCAAGTCTTTCTACAGTCAATTGTAAAATGAAGAGAATAGTAACCTATTTTATAGATCAAACGACTCAATGTAAGAAATACACTTAGAATGGCATATAATATGCCACTGGTGCGAAGCTTGAGTTAAATAAATGTTCTGTGAACATTTATTTCATCACTGGCATTTGTCTACTCAATTCAACAAGTACCCAGTGTCAGGTCTTATATTAAGTATCAGATTTACAAAAATGAATCAGAGTCATAACCGTTGCCCTAGTGGAGGAGGAATTTTATCAAATAACCCCACTCAAATGATATTTCTGCAGAGATTTTAAATTTTACACACACACACACACACACACACACACACACACACACACACACACACACACACACGTTATCTCGTTTTCTTTTCTGTGTTTTCCTTCTTACTTTTTCTTTTGTCTTTTGTCACTTGTTACAGACAAAGATTCTCCCCAGGACTTGAGTAAAAGAGGAAACCCCGGAAAAACAAAAGACAAGAATGCATAGTCCTACTTTTGGTGGGGGAGGGCAGGGAGGCAGGCTTTGCTAACAAGATCTGAGCCCAAGAGGAGGAGGAGCAATAAAATAGGAGCCAGGTCTCTGTGATCTCTGTTAACTATGTCTGTGAGCACGGTAGATGCAAGGTGAATAAAAAACAATGCACTGTGATTATCTGTCTGAAATCTCACATCAGGGCTAAAAAATAACAGGGGTACCGACAACTGGAGTGGCAGTGATGGGCAGGGGGTGGATCTCAGAGGAGCCAGGTTGTAGTTATTCCGACCATTCTGCCGAGCTCTGGCAGAACTACCATTGTTTTTCTAGCTTTGTCGTTTCAAAGGAGAGGAGTTGGAAAAAAGTTGCTGTCAACAGAATCCCAATTTGCCTGACATGATGAAGGGGTTGGTTGACAATGCACACCTTTCCTCAGAAGTCTTCATGACAAAGAAACGGGGAGTTGGAAGAACCAGCTGCTTTCCCAAAAAAGGAAAATACAAAAAAAAATTGGGTAGACCCCTGGGGAAAGGGGAAGGAAACCCCCAGACCTAGGTCTCATTTTGTTTGACATGATGAGATATCAGCAAGGTAGCTTCTCCCATCTTTCCTTTATAATGGTAACAAATATGTGGGTGACTTGCTGGGTCATGGGGTTCAGAGGCACAAGTGATCCAGCCTCAATCATGAGGAGATTTGGGAGTTCGTTGGCAGAAGTGCCATCAAGTGCCGGCGATTAGTTCAGCCCTTGGGAAGCCTTTTCTGCACAAATAGGTCTCCTGACTTGGCTGTGTATACAGTCCACTGGGATTAGGCAGTGCCAAGAGCTTGGAGATGCCAACTCCATCTGCATCTGAAAGTCCTCCCTGTGCCCACGTTGAAGGCCCTGGTATGTCCAATTCTCCCTCTATCTGTTGGCAGTCACTTAATGTGTTTTTGTTTAATTGTCTTGTTTTTGTTTATTTTAGAAGATGATCGTTTGGGGATGATGGAGAATAAAAGTGTTAGCTAAATCCACTATTAAAAAATATTTTGGAGACCACAAAAACTCAACATTTGCTTTTATAGACTCCTGCCTGATTAAGACAGAAGCAATTCAGTAAATAAGTTCAGCCCTCAGAAAAATCTAGAAACATGTATTATTATTATTATTATTCATTATATTTAACCATCTGGTTTATTTGCTAATGCTAATCTAGTAAAATAAAATTTATTCAATCTTTAATTTAGTTATGAAATTGAGAATGTTCTATATTTTTTTTTCATAGGAGCCAGAGAAAAAGAAAAAAAAAAGAGCAGAGATGAACTTAGACCCTGGCCACAGGTTGAAAGTGCCAATTTAGCTTTGCCTGAACTAGGCATTGAATGGAGAATGTAAGGAATGCAGCTTTCTCAAGGAGCTTCCCCACAGATTAAGACCAACAGGCTTTACTCAGTTAGGGGTTAAGGGTGGGGAATGGGCAGAGATTTATGTTGGTTGGAGGCAAGAATGTTCTTTCCTTATTCTCTCAAGTATAAACTGTTAGCCCTGTTAACTGGCTTTACCCTGTGATAAACAGGCAAGGATTGTTTACAAGGTAAATACTTCACTCTTTTCCTGCATACCTAACTTTGTGAGCTCAAAGCACTGAATGACCCACCCCACAGATGAATAAATGGAAAGAATGAAAAACCTTTTTCTCATCACTGGAGATTTCACTTTCCTTGTTTTTTTTTGTTGTTGTTGTTGTTTTTTTTTGTTTTTTTCTTCTCAGAGGTGAGAATCCACCTCTTCCAGTGAAAAATCTTGGAATTTTTTTCCCACAAGTTTCTCTTAGGAAGAAAGTTTTCCTCATAGACCTTGAGAACATAGATTTTATTTGTCTACTTCAACCTTCCTCAGGAAGTTCACTCAGTTTTGCATAAACATTTAATCATTTTGAATTGTTTTTATATTATTTTATTGCTATTAAGCACAATTAGCAAAGGCCATAGTGATCAAGTGTGTCCACATCCCAGATGTGAGGGGAGCTTAAAAAAGAGGTTATTGCTCCTAAGTCTGCACTCAGAACTCACTAGGATTTGATTGATGGTAACAATAAAAGATGGGCGGTCAGGAGCACATTAGGGAGCCTAGCCAGAGAGCCCGAGAACATTCATCTCTGACAATGCTCAGTTCCTTTTACTTGAAAGGTGGCTAGAGGGCAGGATGGGGCGATGGCTATGAGTGACCCTCTGTGGCCTACCTCCTGCCTCTGCAAACTGGGGAGGCCTCAGCTGCCAACACAGGGATGGAAAACCGCCCTGGGCTGCAGAATGCTGCAGTGAGGACTCCATCAGATGGCACATAGGACAACACACCTTTAAATGAGAATTTCTGAACAGGAAAGCAGGAAACATATCCTTAGTCTCTGGGCCCATGCAGAGGAACTTGGGGATCTAAAATAAAAGGGTGTATGCCTCCAAGAAGAAACTTGTGTGTCATTTTCAAGGATCCTTAGCGAAAAACACTATTCATGATCAAAGTGTCATGATCAAAACTGTCATGGCAAATGAAGTCTGCCCAACTACGTAAAACTTCCTTATGTTCTGGCTTAGCACTGGGTCCCTTTTCATGTCTAACCACTGTAAATTTTCTTAAGTCATTTAAGACAGAGAGAAAAGCAGTAGTTGAAATTGTAGAAGTCAGTCATGGAAGTCAGGAGGCCCAGACCCAGTGGGGAAAAGTTGCCTTTTCTGCCAAGGGCTGGACCCAGGCTGGCAAGAGGATCCAAGAAACCAGCCTGTGTAAGCCTCACATCTGACCAGAACACTTGGGGTGCAATGGGGACACCCCTCACCTCCCTTTCTCACAATACAAACCCAAGCAGCCTGCCCCATTCACTAGCCTGTGTGCAGTTCCAGAACTTCTCATGGACTTGTTGAGATGGATTAGAAGTGAACAGGACTGAATACCAAAGAGTCCATATGAAAGGAAGAATGTGAAAGAATATTATCAATAAGGCTCACATAGATCTTGTGAGGCCATAATAATTACTCAAATAGAAGAATATATACTGAGTTATAACTATGTGTATATAGGGGTAGGATTATACATGATTCTATATAATTTGACCCAATAGTTGAACAATAAGTTTTATAGCTAATCTCTCTACTATCCACAAATAGATGTGGATATGTAAATTGGGAGTATGTGGACATGTTCATGTATAATTGATTACATAGTATAATGTGCTACTGGAATATCTTATATAGATACATAGAGCTTTTTATGTTAAATTAATATAAATGATATGCCTTTTAGAATGTATTTCATCTGCTTTGGGGAGGGGACAGAAACTATAAGAAAGATTTAGATTTCACACATGGCCCTTACAAAATTCTGTGGGACTATAATGCTGCACAGGAGGAAATCTTGAATTTCCACAAAGCCAAAAAAAAAAAATGTTGGTTCTATTTATCGAGATATTCCTATGAGATAGTTATTTTTTGCCCAAGCATGTAAATTAAAATTAATCTTCAGAATATATTTTTTTAGATTTCTATCCACAAAGCAATCTGTTATCTACATAAATTAGTGAATCAAGGGTGCCTTTATATATATATATATCTATTTGATGAGTATCCTGGAGTAAAGGAAAAGTCAGGGCTATGTCTAAAACAACAGTCTAATTTGCCTAAATTCCCGAGTCTGGACTCAGTTCTCAGACCTGCACCATCATTTTCAGGCCATATATTTTCCCCAATATGAGTAACAGTTTAATGGATATAAATTTTACTTTATGGTAACTGGGGAGGCCTTTGGTCATGAAGGGAGGTGCTGAGCAGGTTTTTGAAGTAATCACACTTGTTAAGTTGGTACAGATTAAATATCCATTACTCCCCTTTTCTTTCTCTGGGGCCATGGATTCTCCACCATCATGGTTACAAAACTTTTCAGGCAAACAAGTCAAGATCATGGACCAAGGCTGGTTCATGGCAACTTCCTGTCAAAGAATAGAAGTCTAAGGACCGGGGCCCGGGAGATAGCATGGAGGTAAGGCATTTGCCTTTCATGCAAAAGGTCATCAGTTCGAATCCTGGTGCCCCATATGGTTCCCTGTGCCTGCCAGGAGCAATTTCTGAGCATGAAGCCAGGAGTAACCCCTGAGCACTGCCGGGTGTGACCCAAAAACAAAGAAAAAAAAAAAAAGAAGTCTAAGGACCATAGTGTTGCCTGAAAATCAGCATGTACAACAATTGGTAGCGCTTATCTTCAGGGCCTCCTTGAAGTCAAGTCACAGATGATCAGAGAGGCAGGAGCCTTGGATATAGGGGGGTTTAAGGGTCCAAACAAATATATTGAAATGGTTTTCTCAGGACTAAGTCAAAAATGTGCAAGGACATTCATCTAGAGAGGGTTTGAGCTGGAAAGAAAACAACTAAACAGAGAGGTTTGGGCCTGGGAGATAGCATGGAGGTAAGGCGTTTGCCTTTCATGCAAAAGGTCATCAGTTCGAATCCCGGTGCCCCACATGGTCCCCCGTGCCTGCCAGGAGCAATTTCTGAGCATGGAGCCAGGAGTAACCCCTGAGCACTGCCGGGTGTGACCCCAAAAACAAACAAAAATAAATAAATAAAAAAATATAATAAACAGAGAGGTGCCAGAGACTCACTGGGCTCTTGGTCAAGTCAGAAGTTCTCTCTTAGCACTGGGTAGACACTTATAAAGGATATGTGTACTCTTGGAAGTAATCACTCTGG
Organism: Crocidura indochinensis; assembly: GCA_004027635.1. NCBI lineage: Eukaryota > Metazoa > Chordata > Mammalia > Eulipotyphla > Soricidae > Crocidura > Crocidura indochinensis. Next base: position 19,680 of record PVKC010000573.1, on the reverse strand, counting down.
ACAAGAACTGGATGTGAAAGGAGATAAAGTGATATGTATGATACCCTTTTAGTAACAACAGTGTGTCTAAAAGGGGAGAAAAAGAAGGAAAAAGTAAGAAAGAAAAAGAGGAGTAAATGTCTGCCCCAGAGGCAGGCAGAGGGCAGAAGTGAAACTGGGGTTCTTGGTGGCAGTAAATGTGCACTGGTGAAGGATGTTGGATATCACATGACTAAAACTCAGTCATGAACATCTCTCTAGTCATGATGTTCAAATAAAAATGTTTTTATAAAGGAAGTGTGCAGCCCACTGCAGCATTCAGTGGTAGGATTCTCACTGAGCAGAAGAGGAAACAAATTGGGGGTGGTATTTCATGACTTTTAGAAACATAATCAGTGAGCACTCAATGTGATTTGGTCCAATGTTGGATGACTCTGGTCTTATAATCGCCCTGAGCAGCTCAACCACTTTCTCCGAGTTCAAAGACATGTGATGGGGGCATTTAGTCTTCCCTCAGGGTGCCTGACAGGGGAACCCCAGACCCCGTGAAGCAGTGCTGGAAAGTGGAAGCCACTAGGCTAGCAGCTACTATGACCATATTATTTAGAATGGTTTCAGGTCCACTGGCAACATGCCTTATATTTTAATTTGAGACATGAAAGCATAAACAACCGTTTCTCTCCACCTGCTCATTCCTCTGATTGCTCTTTTACTTTCCTTTTTGGGAACTATTCCCATACTTAGTCTTGAAACGGGATTAAGAGCCAAAATAATGTCTTTTAAATTGTGTGTTTACAGTGGTGATGATGATCAACCAAGATAAACAAGCCTGAAGATTTTGCTTTGCCAATCCTTGTCATAACTTTCTCTATTCCTCCTCCCCAACCAGAATTTTTTAATAACCAGAAAAAAAAGAAACGGGGAAAATAATAGTTTTGCATTTAACTGAGTTGGTTATAAGTCCAGTTCTCACTGCTGGTATAATGGAGCACAGTAGACATATATGAACTGTGTGTAACTCATTTTCTAGTTCTGCCAACTCTTCTAGAATGTGCTTGGTGGGCCCTTAGAAATAAGAACCCTAAGGAACTTTAGTGTTTTCTCTGAAGCAGAACTTAGGGGACATGGTGGTGGTTATGAAATGTCATCTTGATTTCTCTGCATGATTCAGAGGTGCAGGACATGGGCAAAGGTCTAGACAATCACATGTGGCTGGTTGCTCTATTGTAGTCTGCCTGTCAGTCCTGGGCTTACTTTGCCCTGAACATTCTTTTAGTTCTTGTAGAACACACAGCCTGTGGTGCTCAGGACATATTCCTGGTTCTGAGCCTCTGGTGGGACTCAAGAGACCATATGCCTCGTCAGGGATGGAATCTTATTGAGGTGCTTCCAATGAAAATACCCTCTGCCTTGGGCACTATTTGATAGACTCTGCATATTCCAAACCCTCTGAGGTTGGGATTAGATTTACAAGATTCAGAATCCCAGAAAAGATGTGTTAGTACCACTATTGCCAACAGTGTTCTTGGCTTTTTTGCAGTGGAAAGCCCTGAGTTCAGGAGCCCAGAACAAAAAAATGAAAAAGACTCAAACATGAATGAGCCACGTAGGGTCTGTGGAAAACATGGAAAAACTAAAATCCCCAACTTGCCCAAAGGGACCCTACCTTTGGGAAGTGTTTGGGGGGAAGGGAAGTCTAGGAAGGTCTCAAAGAATCAAGGCAGTGGGCAGGACTGACTGATATTGCTCAGAGTGGTGAAGCAGGACCCAGGCAAGGCAGCAGAGGAAGAGGTCAAAGAACAGAGAAGATTAAAGAACTCACCATTGGTTGGTGGTGCTTGTTATGGGGGAATGCAGGGAAAAGTCTAAAAAAGTGATGCTTCCACCTCTCCTGCTTTCTTTCACTGAATATCCTGAATATTCCAGGAACCATGCTGAGAGTATTAGGATTAGAGGATTAGACAGACCAAGAAGAAGGCTAGGAGGGAGGAAGAAGTGAAGATAGGAGGGGAGGAGGAGGGAAGTAAACAAGAAGGAAACAGAATAGATCTGCCTTCTGGAAACCCTCACAGAGAATCCATCTTGAAACACCCAAATGAGGCAGGAAACACACAGGAGCAGAGACATGGAGGTAGACGGGTGATCTCAGGGGAGCCCAAAAGGGTGTGACTGTCCTCTGGCAAAAGGGACCCAGATTCAGGGGAGGCACAGAGACTTACTGCCAGTTGAGAATATGAGGCACCTTTCCAGATCTCTGTGATGACTCAGAAATGAGCCCAGGAGCTCAACAGGTAGGGAGGACAGAGGGAAGATGAGATTTGTACTGAGGAGGAGCTGGTTTGGGTGCAAGAAGCCATGGTTGAGGACCCAAAGACTCTCTTCTGTGACCCCAACATTCAACCATGTTTACACAGCAGGTAAAGAGGATTCTCTGCAGGATGCGGAAGGAATGTATCACAGATTTTCCATGGGAACTCGGAAGTTCTACACATACACAGACACACACACTGACACACACACCAAAATAATGCACAAAAGCAAACTGCTCCAGAAGGAAAGTCCCTCTGAATCCCCCAGAAGCTGGTTTTTGAGTAATGTCCTCCCTCATACTCCCAGCCTACCATGTGGCAAGATGGTCCGAGAAATGTCCAGATTTCAAGATGAGCCACCTGCCATGCTGAGTGGGGTCTGATTATAAACTATTCCCTTTCCCAAGAACTCCCACAAGGGCTGTAGCACCCCCACTTGCATTCCACTCATGGCTGGACATCCTGGCCACTGTGGATTCTCCCCAGCTCCTCCCACATTAGTGGCAGGGAGGGCCATGTCTGGGCTGGTAGCTGGAATTACAGCTGGAGAAAGACCACGAACTGTCATGTGTGGGCTGGCATGGAATCAGAGCTCTGTGAGTCACCTGTCCATTAGCCTCATCACTTCCTAGCATTCTCACCCTCAATAGTTTAGAGTAGGTCTCCGTCATCATCAGCAACAACAACAAATCATTGGTGACCAATAACCGACTAGAATAATTGGTGACCAACAAACAGCCAAAAATGACATACATATTAGACACACACACACACAGACACACCCCCCACATGCCTTCAAGAACCCAGGTACCCCCAAGTAGTACCTTACCTGCAGGGAGCCCTGAATTTCTTTCCCGCCAATAATCACCAGTTCTGCCATATCCTCTGCGTGGGGAGTCCGTGCATGCACAAATAGGGTCTTGCCCACGGCAGTGACATTCCTTCGGGCAGCCAACCTGCCCTCACTGTTCACCTTGAAGTAAGGACTCGAGACCTCATAGTGGAGCTTGTCATTGCCCTTACAGTCGCTGAAGGTCACTGGGCAAAGAAAACAAGGGAGAGAAGGACATGAGATCGGGTGCATTCTATTGGATGCTTAACATACCTTCTTGTTCTCCAACAGTGGGTCAATGTGCCACTTTCCTGATTCCATGAAACCCCCCAATAGTGCTAGAGCTGTGGTGGCTTCATTCAACCAACCTCTCTGCATGATAAGATTTGGTAACACAAATTGGCTAAAATGATAGTACAGTGGGGAGGGTATGACTTGCTCTTGGTCAACCCAAGTTCATTCCCCAGGCTCCCATAGGGTCCTGAGTTTCATCAGAAGTGATTTTCTGAGTATAGAGCCAGAAATAAACCCTGAACACTACTGAGTGTGGCACAAAAAGAAAAGAAAATTGGGACTGGAGAGATAGCACAGTGGTAAGGATTTGCCTTGCACACAGTCAACACAGGATGAATCCCAGTTTGAATCCCAAAATCCCATATGGTCCCCTGAGTCTGACAGGAGCAACTTCTGAATGCCGAACCTGGAGTAACACCTGAGCGCTGCCTGGTGTGACCCTAAAACAAAAACAAAAGCAAAAAAGAAGAAAAGAAAATAATTTTAAACAAATAAAAAGAACTAATGACCTGCCGAGTGGCTGCTGATGTGGATGTGCTGGACACACAGAGCGGCATGCAGGGCTGTGACCTGATGCTGTGTCTCTGGTGAGCTCATGGCTACAATTAGGCATTCCTTGGGTTCCTTTATGGAGTGGGACTTCTCTGGAGCACAGCAGCCCAACAAATCTATCAGTTTGTGTTTTGTTTATTTGGGGCACTAAGAGATGGATTAGAAAAGAGTAAATAGTACAGGGGTTGAGGTGCTTGCCTTGTATGCAACCAACCCTGGTTTGGTTCCTGGCATTACATATGGTTCCCTAAGCATTGAGAGCCATGAAATCCAAGCATAGAGCCAGCAGTAGCATCTTGACATGACCCCGTGTAGCCCAACAAGCCATCATCACAAACCAAGAGAACAAGAAGGAATTCCAAATAAAACCTTCTGTTCAGGGTGGCTGTGCACAATGCAGTAGGGGAGAGGTATGAGGAATGCAGAATCTTGAGAGGAAAGATGGGTCCTGTTGGGTCCTTCCCAAAGGGGAATGTGGCAACTTGGGAAGGAACCAAATTGCTGGAGCAGCAATTGGGCTCTGCCTCTCGGTTAAACCAATCATCACTCAGCTCCTCAACCCTTTGCCTGTTCATCATTGCTTGGCTCCTGGTCCCCCAGTCACTTCTCCGCTTTCGTAGCCCTCTCCTGAACACATTAATTCATCTGCTAAACCTCTCACTAATGATGCTCACAGAGATAGAGAAGGTATGAAACAAAGGTACAAGCTGATGGGTTTTCAGATGCATCTGCACTCCCTACACAGAAAATGTTGCTTTCTGCCTTCCTTTTCTTTGGCTGTGTCAAAGTGTTCAGAACCGCACACATAGGTCTTTGTTTACTTCTGACACCGGTTATCAATGCAGGAGCAGACTGCAGACAGCGACTCTTTCTCAAGGCTACATGGTTCCTGTGGAGAAGCACTTAAGCACCTGAGCCAGGCCTGCCTGCTTCAACCCAAGATCCTGCTGTGAGTGGACTGGGTTGTGTCCTGAGCACTAACATCTCTTTCTAGTTTCCCAGTGGAGCTACTGGATCCAGAGTCAAGAACCGGCAATTGTCAAGGTCTACATATTTCCCAGGAAGGCCCAGCACAGAGGGGAGGTGGCAGGATCCAGGCCAAGTTGCCATGTTGATACCTAAGTGTAGGCTCTGTGGGATGCTTTTCTAGTCTACCTTTGCCAATCAGCCACCTTAGGAAGTATGCTTTATCTTCTTTAAACCTCGATGGATGGGAAAGTAGACAAATTAACATTCATGCTTCCTAGGTACCCCATTTCTCATGGTTAGTATAACCGGCCAGCACTTAGATGGCTCCTGACATTCTTCTTCAGGGAACCCAATTAAGACTCTTGTTCATTTCCCATGAGGCTGAGCATGAAGGAAGCCAGCATTTCCCTTTTCCTGTACATATTCCCTCTTTGAGCAGGGTTTAGACCTGCCTCCTGAGTCCTTCTACCTATTTTCTAGTCAGGTACCCAGACCTGCAGGCCTGTTGTTACCATGGAGACAGTTACTATAGGCATCTGGGTAAAGGCTAAAGGAGTGAGAGAGATGATTCAGAGTCAGCCAGGTCTGCTTTGAATCCTCTCACTTTTCCTGGACAAGTCCTCTGGCCATTTGTGAGAAGCTGCCAAGGAAAATGCCCCAACTAAGGGAAATGACAATACCCTGCCTAATGGACTCCATAAACTTTGATTAAACAGTGTTCACAGGGCTTCTGTGTAAGAATCATTTCCTTCAGATCTCAGCTAATTCCCTCCCTATCTGAAAGATGATGCTTGGGGGACTCAACATTCATAAAGATGAAAAATCCTCACACTGTCCATCCAGGATGGAACTTTGCTTTTGGAGGAATCAGAGGCTGAAGGAAGCTGAATGGGGTAGAGAAAAATCTCTGGGGAATGGATTTTCACCCTTCCCAGCTTCTCAATGCCTCACCCACTGTTTACTTCACAGTTTTCTTTTAATTGCCTCACATAATTTTACTTGGACAGCTGTTGGAACAAAACCTTGGTAATACATGTTGGGTATACCAGATGCTTTCTTTTCTGAAAAGGTTAAATTAAAATGAACGGGTTAACTAAAAACACACATTTGTCCTTGTATGCACTCAGAAAGGATGATACACAGCCCAGGTTTGGAGAGAATGGACTGGACTTCCTCTCTCCCTTCAACCTTCTTCTCTCCCTTCAAAGCCGCATTTATCCAAACTCATGTCTGGTTTCTAGGGTTCTAGTTTAGGAGGACACTGAACTTATTCCATATGGTTATCTGCTATGATCTAGGGGGGGGGGCTTTTGATATTTAAAACATTATGTCTTAAATAAACAGTGCTGGCTGGAGAAAGATGCAAAGAGTTGAGAAGACACAAAATTCTACTTCTCCAGTGAGGGCAAGTTGAGTAAGATCAAAATGATGACAAAAGGGGCTGGAGTGATAGCATGGAGTTATAGTGTTTGCTTTTGCATGCAGAAGGATGGTGATTTGAATCTCAGCATCCCATATGGTCCCCCAAACCGGCCAGGATCGACTCCTGAGTGTAAAGCCAGGAGTAACCCCTGAGTGCTACAGAGTATGACCCCAAAACCACAAAACCAAGATGATGAAGATTTATGAAGATTTATTCAAGAAACAGTCATCGTATTCATTATTTCTTCAAAGACATTTTGCTTGCCCAACAATTATAATCTTGGCTGAAATCTTTCATTGGAAGGTACAGCCAATAACATTCTAACATCCATTGATGCGACCACCCCTGATGCTAACTTCAAAGACCAAACAAACTATTGAACAGGGATGGAGCCAGTGTGTAGAGTCTCTGTACTAAGAGTTCCAAGAGCAGATTTGAGGTAAAATTGAACTCTTTATGTCAATTAATTAAAAAAAAACTATTTCTGTAAGATAGCCTTCTAAGTATATCAAAAGGGCTTGAAACAGGATCATTGAAAGGAACAGTTCTAAGAAACAATCAAACTTGTGAACAAATAATCAAAACTGCTCTGTGAGGGGGAAAAGGAACTATCTGTGCTGTTCTGAACCTTCCTCACATACTTTATTGCTGTGGCATTTAAAATAGCCTCTGGAAAGAAAAAAATATCTACACATAATATACTGTACATGGGGATTTATTGGAATCAATTGCACAACATCATTCTTTGAGATAATCTTTGAACACCCCAGGAGAAGGCAGGGGAAAGCGAGCACTCCCCACTGGAGGGAGAATGCAAATGAGACCAGTGGCACCACTCCGCGTTTCAATTATGCTTTCAGCGTGTTTCCACTCAAAATGTCCTCTGGGCTTAATGCAAATGTCACAAAAAGACAAACTTTAGCTGGGAGACAAAACCACAATTGAAATGGGAAGGTTGGCATGAGAATTAAGGGGCTTAATCTTCCTGACCTGGATTTGATGCTTTCTCTTTCTTTTGAATATGGTTGGGGGTGGAGGGAGGATGAACATCTGAAAAAAAAATAAGGCATAGATTTCTTACCATCTAGAAAAGAGGTGAGGGAGCAAATTAAGCTGCGCTATGATCCAGGGAAATAGGAAAATGCAGATGGATTTAACTTTATCTGCACAATAGAGAGCTGGCCGGCTCCAGGAGATAAGTTGGAATGAATGGATGGAATTTGTGCCATTCTTAGGAGCGCTCTGGGGTCAGGTGGTCTTGCATGTGCTCCTTGCAGACAGGCAAAGGATCTGAAAGCTCCAGTGATTTAGAGACTTGCAAATTGGGTTGTGTCCAAATGTCTCCAAGCTGTTGGGGAGACTCGCTCTGCTCCCACAGAAGTGTCAGCTCTGTGTGGGTCAGCTGTGAGCCCACATCAGTCATCCTGGGAATTCTGCCTGTCTCACAGACAGATATTTGTGAATCCATAGCTAGGAATCCATTCCTGTGCATAGAAGAGTGGCTTTGCTGTACCATATGTAAGGAATTGAAAGGGACTGATCTGAACTGTAGCATTTGCCAATGCCTGTGACATAACTGCTCCAATGTCAACTATCAATAGGCCTATGACTGACTTTTAAGAGACATGGCAGCAACTCAATGCTACCCAGCATAAGCTGGTTGCTCCCAAACCCCCGAAAATACAGTAGCAATCCTAGGACTCCAAGCTCGTTAGTGGATAGAATTCAATCGCTCCTTCAGCAGGAAGGACATTCTTAAGGGCTAACCTGCAGAGTCTTTGCTGGGGCATGGAAAGCAATGCCTTTCTGACAATGAAAGCAGTACTCAGTTCACCAGTCTCAGATGGACTCTCCCCAGGATACAGACCATCCCGTAATTGCTTTTCTCATCCCCCGGTCTCCCACTGGTGTCTAGCGGCACAAACTTCCTTTGAAAGAACCCACAGGCTCCAGAGCAACTTGGACTTGCCCAGATGAAAGAAACAGCAAAGCATTTCCTTTGGTTTCTCTGAGCCTTCTTATTTCTCAAGCTTTCACTCTCACACGTTCAATTTCACCCCAACATGGGGTCAAATCTCCGGAGGACACTCAAAGAACTTCCCTTAGCCTACATTCATCTACGTATGGTCCAGACTCCAGTTCGTAAAACTAATGGGTGCCTTGTTTGGCTTGAGTTGGTCCTTTTATCGAGAACTCCTGGAGGCTTGGCCGCCTGTAACCTAATCACAACTGTTTCACCCAGGAGAGGATTTCATCTCCAAAGCCTTCGGAGATTTGATGGGTGCAGAAGGCACATAAAATCGACTTTCTACCAGCTTCTGCATCAACTCTAACTTTGAAGGAAAAAAAAAAAGAGAGAGAGAGTCTGAACTCTGCCATGTCATCCTAATGAATGATTCCATCAAGGGAGCTTCAGCACAAACTTATTTTTTTGCCTTGTAAAGCCTCAAGGGCTTCCTCTTGGAAAGAGGCAGAGCTCACATCATTTGCTTTCAGGGGTTTTCTCTGCCTACTATTAAAAACTGCTCGCTCTGAATCTCGACTTTTCTGTCAAGCCTAACATTCTCCTCTGGCAACTGATTCTTTAAATCACAGAGGGTTGTTTTCTTTAAAAAAAAAAAATTGCTAGGCACCATCTATTCCAGGATGGTTCTAATCGCTACGGATTTGTATTTCAAATTAGACTTACTTTCTATGGCACAGCGCCTGCCACAGTCCAAACTCAGCCCTGCCTTTTCGTAGAATGAATAAATAGATTTGCAATTTGGCAGCGAAGCAGATTTGCAACTTCCCAAACAAAAACTGCGAACGCTGGCCCCAAATGCAGGGGGGAAATGTGAGTGAGCTGATTTGAGAATCACCCGATCAGCAAAAAGAAGTGGCAGATTCGGAAACAAGGAGAATCACCAAGTTTCATATTTGCAGAGAATCCCTGCCCAGAGTTTTTCATCCCCGACCTGTCCCACACACGAATTACTTTGTTATTGTAACTACATCACTCACTCCTTACTAGAATCTGGATGGGAGATTAAGAAGCTCAGCTTCACTGGATGGTGCCTGATATTTGACTTAGTCTTGGGAGTGTTTTGGAGACATGTGGCAAAATATCCTGACTAAACTAATGCCGGTTTATTCCCAAAGGGATGTGCAGCTATCAAGGGGGAGGAAGATGTCTTTCAGGAGGTGCAGATGTTGAAGGTAAATGGGCGGGGGGCACAACACTATTTTCATATTTCAGATGCTCTGTAGTTGGGGGAAAGAAAAGGCTTCCTATTATACTCATTTAATGATGTACGAACCATAGGAGTCTTTGGCTAATATCAAGGACTATGTATTTGATTCCCAATAACTGTTGATTTGGTCCTCTCCTAGAATGGAATACAGCTTAGCTTTGCTCTGTTGCAGTTAAGAGCAAAGCTGTTTCCATCTATGGGGTCGTATCAAGGTGCCAATGGTTTTTGAGGACTCTAGGAATGCATTTAAGAAGCAGCCTTGATACCCAATATGCAGTGAAGAGATACTTTTATCCAGAGCTTCCCAAGAATATTAATTTAAAAAAATACCAGGGGGACAATTCCTGAGAGAGTAACATTTGAGTTTCTGTGAAACGTTCCCAGGAGTCTTTTAGAAATAGCTGGAATAAAATCCAAGGGAGGGAGGCAGGGTGAGGTCCCACAAGTGCTTAAGTGTGGAACAAAATTAATGTTTGTATGACCTCACTGTTATCCAAGTGCTGAAAAAGGCTGAACAAATTTGTGTGATAATTTGGAAGGACTAGTCTTTTCTAGATGAAATAATTGCATTGTCACTGGATAATTTCAAGAAGAACCTAAATGTCTATTCAATAGGAATATTACTGAAGATATTAGAATGCTGAATGCTAACTCTTAAAAATCTCAGAATTGTTTTATTCAAAATCTTAACATATTCACCTGAAACCTGCTAAAATATAATTTGTTCAATTAAAAGTTGTCAAAGGAGGTATGAGGATTCCATGCCAAGATAAAAGTGGAATAAGACATATAATCTACCTTCATAATGTCCAGAATCTAGAATGTTGGGCAATATAGTAATTTGTAAGGCTTCATTGTGAAAAGATAGAATCCATTTCTTTATTTTGTCAAAGACCAAATAACTACTATCTAGTGAAAGTTGTAAGTAAGCAGTTTATAGTCCTAATTTTAAGCAACAGGAAAAAGCTGACCAATTGGTATGAATGTCATTACTAAGAGTATCCAAGGTGAAGTATTTTCAGCAAGTGTATCTCACTTTTCTGAGGAGTTGTGCTCTCTAAAAGTGCCGAGGAAGCAAATTTCTGTATAATTTTCCTATATTTTATTATACAATTGAACATATTCTTCAAAGATAACATTTGGTCTTAAGTCATAACTAAACCACCTTTAAGAATATAGAAACACAGTGCTGCAGCAATATTACAATGGATAGGGTACTTGCCTTGCATAAGGATGCTATAGGCTTGAGCTCAGAGGAATGATCTCTGAGCATAGAACCAAGATTGGGGCCAAATGTGGCTCCCAAACAAAAAAAACATAAAATTAAAATTCAATAAAGTGTTTAGAAACACATTAGAAACATGTGAAGGGATAAATTAACTTCAGAGCTAAAATTGATTTTAATCCATAACCAAATAGAAGTCTGAAAATTGTGCCACCAATTTTTAGATTAATTATGAAACATTGAAGCTCTAGTTGAAATGATGATCACCATCAAGTTAGCAAAAACATGCAACCTCCTTAGAAACCCTCTTGGAAAATCAACTGTTCTCTTACTAAACTCCCATAGAAGTTGTGACTTTTAGAAGGAATGAGTAAAATTTTGGAGAAGGCAGGGAAGAGTATAGTAGCCGTAAGCATCCAGGATGTGGAAAGAAATTAAAATATCAAGATAAGCAAACCAAAATCCTGCAAACCAAGTCTTCGGGGGAATGCATATTGAATCAGCTTGTGATTCATAGCTACTGAAATAGATGTGTAAAGTGTTATTGAGAATAAAGACGACACAGTTCCATCTCCTAAAGAATTTATAATCTATGATTTGGAGAGTACTTCATAAACAATGGAAACATCCAAATTGGGAAAAGAAAACTGAGTTATGGGAAGGAAAAACCAATCATTAAGACTTAATCACAATCTTGGAAAATGGACAGTATCCACATGTAATAAATGTAATCACACCTCTATCTTTATATGATAGTTTGTCTGTGTTGCAGAAAAGGAAATAAAAGGGGGCACGGAGAAATTGAGTTCTCATAGTATTCAAGTAGTGATGGAAGGAGGACTCTAACCCTAGTCTTTCCATATTCTTCACCTCAGACCTTTCACAACACAATCCTATGTCTTCATTACTAGATTTCAAAATGGCCCAAGAATTAGTGAAGAGAAAAAAAATCAAATTTTATTGCATTTTAAACTCAATCTTTAAAGGATTATGGGGGCCAGAGCGGTGGCACAAGTGGTAAGGCATCAGCCTTACCCACGCAAGTCACGGACCGCGGTTCGATCCCCCAAGCTAGGAGCAATCGATTTCTGAGCACATAGCCAGGAGTAACGCCTGAGCATCAACAGGTGTGACCCAAAAATAAAAATAAATAAAGGATTATAATCCCACCTAAAATATTAAAATTATATATATGAATCCCAACTTCCTTGATCCTCAAAAATAAGATATTCCAGTATACAAATTTCATAATATATTGAAATTTGATATATGATCTTGCAGAAAATGCTAGCAAGACACTGTTTTCACATTAGTCCCACCTGACTTCAAAGAGTGCTGATAGCTGTGGTGTCCTGGGAGAAAAAGTCTTGGTTCAGAGGAAAAGTTGAAAACATCTTCCTAAACAGTCACATCATTACAGACCTGTCATAGTACTGATGTATCAAATTTGACTGTCCATTTTCTACAACAGTTGGTGATACCTTTTCTATATGCATGTAGAAAATGGACTAAATAATGGTCACTTTTTAAAAATTCTCCAGCAGCCCATGAGTGCAATATTTTATAGTTGAGGAAAGCAAAATTCAAGGTTACAAGGATGGTAGCTGGAAGATAAAAGCTGGGTGCCAATAAAACTTGTACCACAAACCCAAGACCATCTCCTTCCATATTCTGGCCAGATTCTCTTGCAGTTTTCTTTGCTATTCTGGGAATCCCTGAGGACAATGGCATCCTAAAAGCAACAAATTCCTCCCTCTTGAATGAGCACCTTTTGGAGACACTTGGGATGCCTTGGGCATCTTCCCACCAGAGCTAAACCTAGTGCCAGGAACAGAGCCCAGAGCTCTCACACACGTTCTGCTCTGCAATCTGAGTCAAACCTCATCCTTCTGGTTATCCTTAGGGCTTGCCCTGGCAAGAACTGGCCATCAGAATGATTAGTAAACTCTTTTTGGTTGTAATCAATTAATTCTTTCACCTCCTCCCTAATTGCAGTGGATGAGATGCTCACCAGCTGTGATTACAAATTGGTTCTGTCTAGTTGACAAGACCTTATCAGGAAATTAAAAGAAAATGATCTGGCTGACAATACATGCAGCACAATTAATTCTCGTCTGCATATGTGGATTTCTGATGGAAACAGGGGGCCAACGGGCCCTGGAGGTCATGCTTATCCAGCGTCCAGCTGTCAGTAGTTTTGTTGCATCTCCAATGTCATATGGTGATGCCTCTAGAAGCAGCCTCGTGGGAATGCAGGAGGATGGCTGCAAAGAGGATCTAGTTGGTTGGTGAAGGTCTCCCCATTTCCCTATGATTTCCCCACTTGAGAATAACCTGTGTTCATTTCCCTTTGAAGCATAAATTGGCACATTTGGAGGCTTGTGAGCTGCACTCCGCTTCATTCTGGAAAGCTCATAAGCCAAATGTGAAATTCCAGCTTTACATCTAAAGTGGCAACTCTGCATCTGAAAATAATTTTATATGGGGTCTCAAGTCTGTGATTGGGATTGGAGAAAGCCCTGCCTTCCATGTCTGCAGAGGCTCCTTTAGTTCATATTCATGGCAAGTGTCAAATTCCTGGGGGTTACTACTGGTGCTCTCTGTTTTTCTCGCTTGCTCCCGCTCTCTCACTCGAGCACGCTCTCTCTCTCTCTCTCTCTCTCTCTCTCTCTCACTCCATAGTATATAGGCTGCAAGCTGAAGCATATGGGCCTATACAACTGTGATATTTATGATAATGAATCACAGATGTTTCAATAGATGTAATCTGAAAATTCTGAAAATACTTTAGTGGCGAGATGCCAGACTCTTACTGCAAACACTGCAAAGTAAGGACCTTTCGATTATGTTGATTTTCAGATACAATCACTGGGAATATGACTTTACATATCCTGGGAAAATATCAGGCAGAAAGAAATTACTTCCCCTTCTCTTTTTAAAGGAACATAGGAACAACAAAGTTATAAATGTGATTATTCAACTGGTAACTGGATAGAGTTCCTTTTGAGAACAAGGCTGACTTTCTATAGCAAATGGCCTTTGACCCTGCAGTCTAAGACATATTATTTTTGTACTTGTTGTTTGGTCTGATTTGGGGAACATTTCCAGTGATTGCGGACATTACCAGGACCACAGCTAGTGGTATTTGAAAGGCCATGTGTTATTGGGGAATCAAGCCTGGGGCATTGTGTATACTAGGTCTCTCTAATCATTTAGGCTAACTCTCCAGTTCTAACACGTATCATTTTAATGGTCATTTTTTAAATAAAGAATTTAATTTCCCTGAAGAAAATGAAATATGTGCTAGCTTACCGTCCTATTCATCTCCCCTTTTTGCCAACTAACTGCACAACTTGATAGCTATTCTAGCATATTACCAATGACATACACAGGTTCTATATAGTTTGCTCTCAGAGTTACAAGTATTTGCAGCTCATAGACATTTCCTTTGTTCCTTTTACACAACTACAAAATATCTTTAATTTGGGTTATGGGGGCCGAGCAATAACACAGCAGTAGGGCATTTGCTTTGCATGTGGCTGCCCAGGATGAACCTGGGTTTGATTCCTGGCATCCTGTATGGTCTCCCGAGCTAGAAGTGATTTCTGAGCCAGGACTAACTCCTAAGCATCATTGGGTGTGGCCCAAAACAAAAAAAAATTGGATTGTGTCATCATTAAAACTAGTTGTGTTGACTTTTCTACTGAGGCTAGAAGATGTCATCAAACAATCTTTCCAGGGCCCAAACCCAGTAAGCTGTCCCCACCAATAAGGTGGGTGCTGATCCCTTCCATGTGTTTGGGTGCAAAAGAGCCATTATAAAAGACTGCTGCCTTGTTCCCTGCCTGCTTTACTGCACAAGGCAGCCAAGAGGACATCACTGAACATAATCTCTCCAGAGCCCAAACCCGGTAAGCTGTCCCCATTCAATAAGGTGGAGCCAGAGGAGCTTTGCTCTTTGACTGCACACATCTTGTAACCCATGAAGCCCATCACAGGACATAGTAAAAACCACACAACATGCATGGCAATGGGGAGACAATGCAGGACAAGCCCACATATAATGAAGATAGCAGCTCTGATGAACTGAATAGTACCAACCAGCTAGCTATCCTCTCAGATAGGGTTTTAGAGTAGAAATATGGAGGACACTCAAAGAAGTTAAAGAAAGCATAGATCGAGCTGAAAAAACCACAAAGAGAGAACTCAGAAAACTACAAACTGAAATAAGAGGATTGAAAAAACTCAGTAGATGAAATGATACCTCAATGAAAAGCCTTTCCAACACAGTAACTGCAACAGTGAGCTAGAGGATGAGATGCAAAATAACTCCATACAGCAGAAGAGATTGGAAAAGAACCTTAAAGCAAATGATCAACAATGAATAAACCACTCAAAGAATGTGAACAGATGAAAATAGAAGTCTTTGATAAACTCACCAGAAACAACATAGGAATCATTGAAGTCCCAGAGACTCAGGAAGAGAATAATAAGAGGAGTTGGAGAAAGAGAAGAGGAAGAGGAGGAAGAAGAGGATGAAGAAGAAGAAGAAGAGAAGGGTAAAGGGCAGAAGAAGAGAAGGAAGAAGAAGAGAAAGAGGAAGAAGAAGAAAAATAAAGACAAGCAAAGTAAAGAGGATGAGGAGGCTAGGGATGTGGTTCAATATGTATAACAGATGACTTATAGGTGTCAATGCCTAGATTTGACCCCAGATGATCTTTGAGTTCATGCTCTAATATTCTCACAACCTATATGAATTTATGTCTATATGTATGTATAAAATATGTGGTTTACTTATACATGCTCACATCTAATAAAGCAACTGTAAAATTAAAAAATAATAATAAAAGAAAAAAACTAGTCATGTTGCTGGTCCTGGAAGTCCTTTTCTGTTTCAAAAACAGCCACTAGTTAGCCTGTATTTCTCGTCTCTTAGGAACTGCTGAGTCACGAGAAATGTCCATTTCAAATTTAGTTAGACATGGACAAATCATCCACCAGAAAGGTTTCTTATCGATTTGGACTCTAATCCAAAGTATATTAGCTTTCTCTTTTCTCACACTAACAGTGAATCTCAGGTTACATTTTGGGGTGAGATGGGAAGTTGGAAATATATCCATGTTGTTCATCTGCATGTCTTTCATGAACAACGAGGTAGGTATCATCTCATAGCCTTGGCCACTTGAATTTTCTTTTCTGTGAAGTTCTTTAAAATTTTTTGATTTTTAGGGGCTGGAGTGATAGCACAATGGTAGGGCATTTGCTCTGCACATAGACAACCCTGGATAGACCCCGATTTGATTCCCAACACATTCCATATGGTGCCCCGAGTCTGCCAGAAGTGATTTCTGATTGCAGAGCCACAAGTAACTCCTGAGAGCCACCGGGTGTGACCCAAAAACTAAAAAAAATTTTTTTTGCTTCTCTGCCCTCACTGTACTCCCCTGCTCTTTGTGGCAAGCTTCTTACATGAACTGATCCTTCTGACCCTCATCTTTGTTGTGTCTAGATTTAGTACCATACTATCATTTTTAATATCCTACAAATGAGTACAGTTACTATGTCTATTCCTCTTCCTCTGACTCATTTCCCTCAGCATATTCTCCATCTGCATCCAGGTATACTCAAATTATATTCCTGTGAATTTCTTGTTCAGTGGACTCAGGAATTCCAACTATCCTACCTCATTCTTTTATTGTTTCCAGGTTGGAGAGATTTTCGATGAAAGGACTTATCTCTGCTTTGCTTTTCTAATCTACTGTTTGCAGACACCGGGCACCTATGTTTTATGAAACACATATATGTATACTTTTGCGGATGGTGCTCATGTTGCTTTCTGATACTACCAAACGCTCACTCAATTCCTGCCTCTAAAGTGTAAACTCTCCCTCTGGGTTCCCTTCTCATGTTTCCTCTTCCAGGTTCTTTCCCCAAACTGGAATAAAGCATCCACTCTGCAGCATCTGGTCGAGCCAGTAACCCTTGAGTGTTGAGCAATAACACTCAGTCTGCTGCAGAGCACATACTCAACCAGTATTTTGAACTGCCTCAGTCTCTTTTCTGTAGTCCAGGAACTTTCTTTTAGACCCTTACAGAGAATTTGATCCCACTGCTAAAGACCTGCATTTGGGATGTGCAGAGAGCTTTGCAATGGCAACAGCATAGAGAAAGATGCATTTCCACCTCCCAAGAATAAAAGTGGAATTCATGCTCACATACACTAAGGGAAACTAGCTTAGAATCATCAATAGTGCTCATTCACTGTCTCTCGGGAGAACTGGCTCTCTATATCAGGAGCACTCTTCTTAGGGCCAGCTTGGAAGCATTGTCCCTCTACACTAGGAATTCCAGCTATTCGTCCACAGTCCCTGACCTGCTTTTGAAAGTGAACTTCTTTTGGAGGATACAGTGATGCTCTTTATTTACAAATGGCTCATAGCTGTTTTTGCTGTACCTGCGCTCTGCAACCTCTCTGCACCTGTGAGCCAGGGAAAACAGAATAATTTGCAAACCAGCTGATGGCTGAGCCAGAAACAAAAACCTATGTAGTTTTGACTTATTAACACTTTGATACTGGCACATCCCACCAGCAGCTCACACTTGGCGTGGTTCAATTAACATAAATCACAATGCCGGCATCAGCGTGTTCAATCCAAAGTTATAGCAAATGATACTTTTTAGCTAGTGTGACATCTGCTGCTGCTTTGACTGGGGTGGGGAGGGGGGGAAACAGTGCCATTATTGGTGGCCCGCCAAGACATTTCCACAGACTGGCCGTGTTCCACAGATCACAGAAAAACACTCTTGTCCAAGCACATAACAGGATGGATCACTGCAGCTGAGATGGGCCACCTCACAGGTGAAAGTATTTAATACCTAACTCTGGAACACAAAATAAAAAAATTTGCTGACCCCTGCAATTGGTCCGCATACATTTTCCATGTGATCTACTTTAAGCCACCTGAGTGCTAAGGTTCAGCCCTGCCAGTTTTGTTATCAGTTAGGAACCCAAACAGCAGAGTAGGAAGCAACAACTCGAAAACGCTTAGCTAAATGTTATCTCAGGGTCTGCGCATTCTATTAATTTCCCAATGTAAAAATCTGCTGGGAGATATTTTCCACTCAAAACCAACTCTCAAGAGGCTTCACTTTTTAAATACATTTTAAAAATTCATTATCTGCAGTCATTAAAGATATGGGCGCGTACTCATAGAGGAGATGACTGCTCAGATGAGCAGAGAATTGTGTGTGTCTATATTTTGTAATGCGGGGTCGGAGAGATAGCATGGAGTTACCTCCATGCCTTTCATGCAGAAGGTCATTGGTTCAAATTCTGGCATCCAATATAATCCCCCGAGTCTGCCAGGAGCTATTTCTGAGAATAGTACCAGGTGTGACCTGAGCGCTGCCAGGTGTGACCCAAAAACCCAAAATAAGTAAATAAAACAAAAATATATTTTGTAATGTCTCTAAAGCAATCCTTTTGAACCAAGACATTAACCAAGAATCAGACTTATGATCAAATTCACACATAAAACTGTTTGCTATCAAGCTCGGTTTCTCCCACATTTAAAGTAATATGTCATCTTTTCATTGGGTTTATCATTAAGCTTTGTTTCTTCTTTCTTTGGCCAGACATGACTTCTTCGAACATGTCTCAGATGCTCAGTTTCAGTGAATCCAATTGAAAATTTAGCTTTCTGGAAAATGAAGCAGGGATGAGCAAGCCTAAAGGTAGTAGAAATGTGGGAATTTGTTTTGTTTTGTTTTGCTGATGAGGATTCCGTTCATTAGTGAGAAGCAATGGCATAATTTCTCTGAAGAAAGGGCAAAATAGAGGTGGGGGGATAAAAAAAAAAAGGACAAAATATAGGAAAGATAGAAACCCAGCTCCTCGAATTGTATAAATCAAAGACATTCAAAATCGTACACCAGAATGCAAAACAAACAAACAGATAAATAAATGAAAGGAAGGAAGGAGTCAGAGTACAAAGCACCTCAAAATTCCCAATAGCCCGGAACAGAATTGTATTTAAACTCCAGTGCACATTGCCTTGGTAATTTTGCATCCACTAAATTCCTGGATTCCTGCTCAATGCCTCTTAAGCCTGGGAATCATTGATCTAAACCCATCTCTCAGCATTCAAATGGTCCTGAGTGAGAAGGGCTCATTTTCTGAAGAGGCAGGTAGATGAGCTCTGGTGAGATAAACGGGTGTGGGTGGGAAAAGATTGAGCCAATGAGACCAAGGCACACAGTCCTTTGTGGGAAACAACTCGCACAATATTACTAATAGCTAGGATGGAGAAAGCAGTGATGCTCATCCCCATGGTCTCTGAGGAAAGAGGGTTCCAGGGTAGGGCGGGCGCTGAGATTCTGAGCCTCTCCTTGACTGTGGGGAGGGGAAAACACTAGATTATTAGAAAGCTCTGTGGAGGCAAAGCTTATCTGGTTGGAGAGTTCAGGAGAGATGTGAGGCCACATCTGCAGGAGGAATAGACAAGAAAGAGAGAAGGGGGATTCCCAGAGGGTCAAACCTGCCTTAGCTCAAAATGAGGTGAGTCAGCATGGCGGTGTTCACATGTACAACCCTCCACAGGTCTGTGTGTGTGTGTGTGTGTGTGTGTGTGTGTGTGTGGCATGTATTTTCCTTCCCAAAGGAGGAGTGTTTCTTGCTACCTACTTGGGTCTGTAGAGCAACTGCTCTTGAAGCATCAGACCCAGAGTCAAGTCAGATGATGAAGATACCATGTGATTAAGATGAAGACTTTGGATCTTTACACCTGAGAGAAGTTGGGGAGCTCTGTCTCAGCTATTAGTCTCCAGAGGTCACAGGTGCCCTAAGCTTCTGCTTTTTTTTTTTT
>PVKC010000572.1:35652-63972 GCA_004027635.1 Crocidura indochinensis | reverse complement strand
TTGAGCTATATGTCTAATATTGTAGATCCATCACCCAGTACAATACAGGAATTGTGTGTTTCACGTTACACAAAAGTCGATTTTAGTGAGTTAAAGATCTAGAGATCCAAATGGAAATTATAAAATACAATGAAAAAAATAGAATGCTGGAAATGCAACAAATAAAAAGAAAATAAATGGGACTATGTAGCAAAAAAAAAAAAATACTGAAACTAAAAGACAGCTAACCAAATGGGTCAAAAATATTCATGCCCAATATTTCAGATACAGGCTTGATATTCATAATATATAAAGTAATAACAGAGGTAACCAAAAACAAATTTAAAAACATCAAAAAATGAGAAGAGATGAACAGACAATTCTCACAGGAAGACAGATCAACAATAAGCATGTTAAAGTGGTCAACATTTATCATTAGGGAAATCCAAATGATGACAGCAATGAGATACCATCTTACACCATTGACAATGGCATACATTAAAAATAGTAGGTGTTGGGCCGGAGAGATAGTATAGTGATAGGGCGCTTGTCTTGCAAGCGGCTGACTCAGGACTGGCATTGGTTCAAATCCCGGCATGCCATATGATCCCCCATGCCTGCCAGGAGCAATTTCTGAGCACAGAGCCAGGAGTAAACCCTGAGCGCCATGGGGTGTGACCCCAAAAACAAAAATAAAAAGCAGGTGTGGATGGAGATGTGGTGGAATAGGGACTCACAGGCACTGCTGATGGGAATGCTGTCTGGTTCAATTCATGTGGAAACTGATAAGGAGAGTTCTTAGTAAACTTAGAATTGAGCTGCCACATGACACAAAATCTATTTTTGTATATCTAACTCCAGGACTTAAAGAAATTCATTCAATAGGACATATGTACACCATAAATCATTGCTGCAATGAATTCAATAGCTAAGACATGGAATCAATGACAGATGAATGGATTATGAAGATGTAATAACTATACACAATAAAGTAATATACAGCTGAAAGGAATGATGAAATCATGCATTTTACTGCAACTAGGTTGAAACTAAAATTTATCATGCTGAATGACATTAAACCAGATGAAATACACATATAGGATGATCTAATTTTTCTGTGGTATATAGAACAATTGGATGAGGAAATGTAATGTCGTAAAGATTGTCATTGACTCCAGAATCTCGGAAAGGGAAAGACAAAAAGAGATCAAGGCAGAAAGAAAGGTGAGAAAGGGAAGTAATTAGGGTCTTAGGGATTTCACCTTCAGTTATACAGATGATGTGGGGAAATGGTCCAGTATATAGCAAAAGCCACATTCAATAACACTGAAAACAATAGATCAAAGCTACAACCACCAAACTTTGTAATGTACATGCCAAGATGGCAAGCAGGAAATAGGGGAGGAGAGTGAAAGTTGGGGAATGATGATTATGGGAGCACTGGTGATGAAATTTGACACTGGTGGTGATATTGGTGTTGAAATATGATATGCCTAAAACTAAACTATCAATAACAGTAAACTGTGGTTCCTTAATTTTTAAAGAAATACAATTTTTAAAAATTTGTGTTCTTGGCACTTATTTGCTAAATGAATGAAATAAATATAAGACCAACATTTCCATTTTACTTAATAGACTTAAAGTGTTCTTTTAAATTACTTTCTTTTGGGGACTAAGGTGTTCCTTCAGCTTCATTGTCTCTACTTCATTCTTTTTCTTAACAAATCACGTGAAATTCTCTAAACTTTCTTCTACACTTTTGAACTTCACTTTTCATCTCATCAATTTCAAAATTACTATAGAATTTTTTACATATTGATTATTTATTGCTTCCTATCTACTAAAAAGCATACCCTATATTATAGGACCTATAACATCAGAGAATTTCTATTATTTGTTTAGAGATTAATTTATAGCTCTTAAAAGCCTGATACAGTAAAAAAATGTAATGACTGGCCCATTATTAATCATGTAAACTTGATTCTGATATTTTGCATGTTTAAAAAAGGTGGGGAGTGAAATTACTCTTATTCAATTAGAACAGCAGTTTAATAATCAAGTGAATGTGATCCAATCACTGTTCTAAAATTCATGTAACTAAACTTGCAATAATGCCTGTAATGGTGCAATAGAAGAAGGTGCTGATGAAAAGAGTGAGAAGATTGAAAGCCTGCCCAGTTCTTGTAGTCTTCCATTTGGGATTATGTCAATTCATGGATAATTCATGAACCTATTTTTTGTTGATTTCATTAACAAAAGAGATCAGTACAAATATAAAAATATTTATCAAATTAAATTTAATCAAAGTTAAGCCTTGAAATATTTACCCCTACAAAACCTTTTATACCCCTAAATGGATTGTGCAAGATTTTTACAATTATTAGATTGATGGTTTAATTTTATGTTCAATTTAGCAAGACGATAGTGCACATTGTTTGGCAACACAGTAATCAAGATTTGTTTAAAGTTATTTTTTAGATAGATTAACATTTATATCAGCAGACTTTGGGTAAAACAAATTAACTTCCATAATATGTGAGGGCACCACCCACACAGTTGACTTTGAGAACGATTACTAAGTTTTCTGGAAGGAGAAATTTTCCAGATTTTAGCATGAGTTACCACAATCAAGTGGCAGTCTTTCTCTCTCCCTATATGTATTCAAGTGGCTACCAAAAAAATCTTATCTGGAATTTTAGAAACAATACTGATTTTAGCATAACTAGATCTTAGCAAAATGAACATAGTCTAGTAAATTATAAATTATTCCTCTAAAACACTTTTTCCATTGTGGAATAAGTCATGCATTATAAACTCTACAGCATTTGAATGTAAAGTTTAATGAATCTTTACAAGTAAATGCAATTCTATATCAACCATCTCCACAACGGCCTTGTAAGCGCTAGCCTAGGTCGGACCTCAGTTTAATCCCTCGGCATCCCATATGGTCCCCCAAGCCAGGAGCGATTTCTGAGCGCATAGCCAGGAGTAACCCCTGAGTGTCAATTCGGTTTGGCCTCCTCACTAATAAACAAAGAAACAAAAAAATTGCAGTATACCTCAAATGACCGATCAAAGAGAAGATAGTGCTCATCAGGCATCAACTAGAGAGCAACCAATCCTATTGTAAAATGCACTTGGGTGAGAATTTCACCTGTTCTTCTTTCTATAAAAATAAATGATTGGAGCCAGAGCGATAGCGCAGTGGTAGGGCATTTGCCTTGCACACGGTTGACCCAGGACAGACCTCGGTTCAATCCCCCGCGTCCCATATGATACCCCAAGCCAGGAGCGATTTCTATCAGCCAGGAGTTACCCCTGAGAGTCACAGGATGTGGCCCAAAAAAGCAAAGGAAAAAAATTCATTTCTTGTTTTCTCTCTCCCTTTTCTCTCTCTCCTCTACTTTTCTCTCTCCTCTCTCCCTCTCGTCCCTCTCTTTTTTCTCTCTCCTTTCCTCTCTCCCTTTCTTCCTCTACCTCTCCATCTCTCTTTCCTTCTCTTCAACTCGCTCTTCCTCTTTCTCCCTCCCCCTCACTGGCTCCCTCTCTTTCCCTTCTTTTCTCTCCTCCCTCCCTCTCTCCATTCCTCTTCTCTTTCCCACTGTCTCTTTCTCCTCCTCCTTCTGCTGTTCATTTTCTCTTGCTCTTCTCCTTACTTTGCACCCATATATCTGGATGGCCTAGTACTAACAGCCTAATAATTCAGTAACTCAGCCATAGTAAGGCAGTGACACTTGGACTTGTATGCTTAAGCAGACCAAGGCCACTCCCAGTAGTGTAAGGGTTTAGGGAAGTACCATGTAGTGCCAGAACTGAACTCAGAGCTTCACACATGCATTCTAGACCCCAGGGATTTGTGTCATAATGGTCCCCATTCCAAGGATTTTTAAGCATTATTATTTATAGGATTTGTGTTCTCTTGTAAACATAAACTTAAGTCCCTGAATGTAAAAGAAAAAAAAAGAAAAAGAAGATCATTTCTTGCACAATGGAGACCATAGGACATCTAGCCTACCCAATGGTTACCAATTAAGTCCATTCTGGGCCTATCACCATGACTTTCAATTATTTGATCATTGAATGGCAGGGGAATTGAATCATTGTAGTTACAACATCAATCAATACACATTATATATATATATATATGTATATATATATATAGTTTATTATTGAAGGTCTCTCAGTGGTCTTATATAGTTTCAAGATTATATATCTTGAACATTTAAAATTTTATATTCTAATTCTTTTTTGTATAGCATGCTATATATACTATATATGAATGATTGCTAAGCTTTTTTTATGATTTATAATTGCTAGAACATGTAACTAAAATTTATTTATCTTTATTATATTTTAAAACATTTAATATAGCATTAAATATTGATTAACCAAAGTTTATTTGCTATAGAACTTTTTCACGAGTATTTAAAATTAAAATTATGCATCATATTAGTAGTTCTAAGATTTGCATTCAGACTTTTAAAAATACAGTGTAAGCAGAAGAAAATGGGAATGTAAACTACAGGATTTTCTACAAGAAATGAGACAGAGCACTTTATTTTGTTTGTTTTTTGTTTTTTGTTTTGGGGCCACACCCCACAGTGTTCAGGGGTGACTCCTGGCTGTCTGCACAGAAATAGCTCCTGGCAGACACAGGGGACCACATAGGACACCGGGATTCGAACCAACCACCTTGGTCCTGGGTCAGCTGATTGCAAGGAAAATGTCACTGTGCTAGCTCTCCGGCCCTGACAGAGCACTTTTGTATTGTATCTCACACCTACTAACCAGCTTCATTAAGACAGATGCTTGTAGTAGAATGTTTGTATATAAATTATTAAAATTCTACCCAAAAAAGGCTGCTTGTTTATTTGCAGTCCACACCAGGCATTGCTAGGGGTTATTTTTGGCTCTGCAATCAGGAATTACTCTTGGCAGTGTCAGGGAAATGCATGGGATGCTGGGGACTGAACTTCGGTTGGCCACATGGCAGGAAATTGTCTACCTACTTTTCTATTGCTTCAGTCCCTCACAAAGAAAGAGATACACACACACACACACACACACACACACACACACACACACACACACACACACCAGACACAGTTTTGTTGGTATTTATTTCTTTTAAGTTCTCAGTTCCTTTGTCTTCTCAATTTACATCTTTTACCTCCCAAAATCTTTATATTTGACTATGACAAAATAACATGTCATGGAGCTACAATTCCTTACTGCCAACATGAAGACAACTAATTCTATTAGAAAAATCTATAGAAACTATCTAGCTAGGATAATCTATCTGACAAAGAAAACACACTTTGCATTTACTTTGAGTTGCATGTTACATTTTATCACAATATTTATGTGAACAAAGTTTTGGTTTTATTTTTAATTGGTTGTTAGATAAATATATATATATCACTTATGATTTATCTTTGAAGGATCATAATAAAAACAAAACTTTCTCCATAATCACTAGTCTGATTTAATTTAATAGTCTGAAACTTGTGAACACTTAAAATAGTGGTCATGCATTTAGTTTACTTTCTTTTTCTTTTTTTATTTTATTTTTATTTTTTTGGGCCGCATCCAGTGATGCTCAGGGGTTACTCCTGCCTATGCGCTCAGAAATTGCTCCTGGCTTGGGGGACCATATGGGATTCCAGGGGATCGATCCTTGGTCTGTCCTAGGTTAGATACGTGCAAGGCAAAAGCCCTCCTGCTTGCGCCACCGCTCTGGCCCCTTCTTTTTCTTTTATTTTCTGGTGATTCATTTCCAGGTTAAGTCTTTAATTTCTTAAAGAATATCAAAGTGGAGTTAAATAGTGTAGTTGTTAAAGTTTTTGCCCAAGTTTGATCTCCAACATTACATATAGTACCCTGAACCTGGTAGGGGTAGTGCCCGAGCAGCACAGAGTCAGTTGTATGTGACTCAGAAATTAAACTAAGTAATTAATCGTAAAATTTTCATGAAGTATTAAAGTAAAATCAGTTCCAAATTGCGTTTTTTAATTGCTGTTTTGCTCACTGTAGTTTTATTTTTAAACCCTAATTGCAGTTACAACTTGTACCAGGAACAAAACTCTTAATTGGGTGTTTTGGTATTTCCTAATGAACATCAGCATTAAAAAATGGCTATCTAAAAGACCCCTTCTGTATGCTAAAGAATAAGACTAAACCTCAAATAATTTTCTCACCTAGCCTATATAAAAAGGTTTCTACTTTTTACAGTTCCTCTAAGTTCCTTCTATTTGCTTGAAAGGCTGCTGCATAATTCAAGAACCATCAATTACAAATAGTGTCTTTCGATTTACATGCTTGCATTTCTTTTTTCTTCTTTTTTTCTTTTCTTCTTTTCAGCTACACCTGGTGACACTCTCGGATTACTCCTGGCTATATAGTCAGAAATCCCTCCTGGTTTGGAGAAATATATGGGAAGTCAGGGAATTGAACCACAGTCCATCCTAGGCTGGCTCAGGCAAGGCAGATGTCTTACACCTTGCACCACTGCTCCAGCCCCTGTTCATGCAATATTTTTATTAAAAATATTACTTTATTTAAACACCTTGGTCTACAAGGTTGTTCATAGTACAGTTCTTACTTTTCCACAGCTACATAGCTGTTCATGTTTGAATTTTAGCTATATAGTGTACGAAATCCTTCACCGGTGCACATTTCCCGCCACCAATGTCCCCAGTAACTGTCCCTACTTCTCACACATTCTTCCCTGTCTCCCTGGCAAACATTTTTTTTCTGGAAGAATTATTTTTTAATATCTTTATTTAAGCACCATGGTTACAAACATGTTTGTAGTTGTGTTTCAGTTATAAAAAAAAGAACACCCCCTTAACCAGTACAACCTTCCCAACACCAATGCCTCCCTCTGCCACCTCCACTGCTCCCCTCTGCCTGTATTGTGTTCATACAATTTTAATATCTGCTTCCCAAGTGGGTGCAGCCACCACCCATTACATATACTCTTCCTTTGCTATGACTTGCCCAAGAATGTCTTCAAGCTGTACTCTCCAAGATTCCTCCCATACCTGCAAATCCATGTTTGTCCCTTCAAAGTAACTGATCATTTGCCTTGCCTCCCTCCCTTGCCTTCACTCCTAAAAATGGACAATAAAGACATATTTTAAATTCCCAGGTACATTCATACCAATATTCCCCTCTATCCCAAAAACCATTATAAAAAAAAAAGACTTCCATGTTCAACACCATCACATCTCCATACAAACTAGAATCCATAGAAGCGGTTATAAAATTATCTGGGAAAGAGTCACTAAATAAATACAATTTTTTTATTTTCAGTACAAATCAAAATTATGAATAATATAGTTCTAATTTGTTTGCTTGTGATCACACATGGTTTAATTTAAGAATGTGTGTATCTAATCTTTGCTATTCATTTGAGGCACTTTTCTACTAAACAAGGAATACATCAAGCTGAGTTGATTCCAATGTTACTGTGCCACCACAAGCAACCTTAAATCTCAAAATATCAATACTTCTGAGTTACAAAAAAAAAAAACCTTATGAGAACAAGTCAAAAGTTGCTCACTTGCTTTTCATTTCCTTACTTTCTTCCACATTTTATCTATACCAATTTTTTCTCTAGTTCTCATAAGCAAAATACTGGAAATACTATGGTTTGTCACTGTGTGATTATTATTTGCTTTTACCCATGTAAATTCCTGGAAAGTGTTTTGTTGTCAGAAAGATCACATTTTAAATTACACTTACTTTTAAAAATTCACAGTTATCTGTATTTTCATTTTAAACATTCGTATATTCCAACACCAATCCCTCCCATTAGAATGACTTTTTTCTATCAGTGTCTGGAAGTTGCCCTACATTCCCCAGCCTGACTTCTTAACAGGTTCATTTTAATTTAGTAAGTAAGTATGTTAATGGAACCATCATGAATTACAAATTACAAAATTACATGATTAAGTTTCATGCATAATAGTTCCAGCACCCAATCCTTCGTCAATACTCCTTCCTTCCACCAATATCCTCAGTTTCCTTCCCAATAGGTACATTTTAAAGTGTGAGTTTATAGAGCAATAATGAAATTAAGACATAAATCCACCATACAAGAAAACACATTGGGGGTCCATGATTTTCAATCCTATTCATTGATCATGCCTGCGGAAAGAATCATAGAGCATTAATAGCAACTGATAAGGAAGTGAAATGATTATCTGGTGTTCATTGTAGATCTTTAAGAAGTATAAAACAGGATGCATGCTACTGTGGATTTCACCAATGTATTAGGGACTTTCTTGATCTTCTTGTCATCAAAATTGATTCAGTGTTGTCTTGCAACAAATTTACAGTATGAAGTACTGTGTCCATAGTGAACTTTACCATAATGGTTTGACATTCATGCACTCAGGTTGTTGATTCTATTGTCATATCCACTGATATTCCCAAGGCCCTTGATCTCTACTCCCATTAAAGTTTGTTCCTCTATCCATATTTTCTCCTGGATTTCTTTCCTTTTTTGTCCTTTCCATTTCTATAATTTAAATATGTTAATGCTTCCATCTATCCTTTAATAAGTCTCACTCAGAAGGTGAGAACTGTGACACAGATGAGGTCCAAATCCATATATGGAGTTATTAATATTCTGGTTTCAATATGACCTTCAGCAGTACAGGGTGGAAATATTAAAGCACAAAAATGCAGAGCTAGTCAGCTGCTTTTATTAGGGTTTATTTAAAGTGTCCAACAAAGAGAACTCAAAAAATGATGACTTACTCATAATCTATAACAGGGTATTTTTAACAATTGTACTTCATTTTTCAGGCTTTCTTGTTTATAGAAGAAAATGTGATAGTAGAGTTCAGCTGAGGGAAGAAATGTAGAAAGAAATACCAAGTACATTTAAGTAGAAAGTAATAGTATTTTCCAAGTCAATTTTAGGAAATTAAGAGTCTCCAAACTGATGATAGTTCTACCTTAGTTTGAAGCAGCCTGAATAGCAAAATATTTTGACTGGTCAGGTGTAGAAAGTTTTCACCACCATTTAAACTTATGGTGACATGGAATAATCATCCTTCTCAATCCAATTATTCATGTGCTACAAAAATAACAAACACACCTAAATTATTCTTAAAATGTTGCTGCAATTTCCATAATATTTCTTCCATTTATAAGTGATTTTATGATAATGTAATATATATCTTATTTTAAAATATGAATTACACCAACTTGATTGATTACTCAAATGTTGACAATCTTGCTTTAATGAAACACAATAGTCACTTTGTTAATATGAAAGAAGACAGCGTAGTTCAGAAAATCCTTAAAGAACTTTTTTTTAGAAAAGAAACACACCAAACCCAAGTCCAACAGACCAGGGTTAACATAATAAGTGAGACACACCTATAACATGAATACACCATTGTGAATCTGAAGATGGCTGGAGGGCACAAAAAGGAAAACCCAGTTATGAAACCAAACTATGCACCTGGGAAAGACAAAGTTCCAAGGAGTGTTTGTGAGGGGGGTTGCAGACAAGATTGACAAAGCATGGTTGTAGACCATGTCTTTGTAGCTGAAGGACTAAGCCATCTCAATATTATTTTCTCTTAACCAAAGAGAGAAAGAGAGAGAGGAGATACACATATTTCTACGCCTTAATGCCATCTCTCACATCTCTCATATGTATTTAAACTTTTTCTATTCTGAAAAATATAGCTTGTTTATTCCTTTAGCTATCAATTTAAAAGCCATTTATTTGGGGGAAGTGGGATTTTCCCTTTATATTTTGCATATCGTTAAATAATGGAATTGCAAACTGTCAGTACAAAAACACTACTCCCAAACTAATGCACAAAGAGAACACAACACTCTAAATTGTCCTTTAGAAGTATTAGGAAATTGATTCTAGCATGACTTCAGCGCTCATTAAAATGTCTATCACAGACAAATCAAAATGAGAACAAAAGTGTTTTACAAACCAATAGCAGAGAATAGGCACTTGAACTTGATTTATTTTAAAGCAACTCTATTAAATTTAGACTTAAGAAGCCTTTATTCTGTCCTGTGTGTATATATGTATATATACATATGTATGTATATATATATCCAAAGTTTGAATATTTTTTCTCAATTATCTGAAATATTCCTTTGAAACAGTAGTTATCAGTAAATACAGTGTTTTCTTGGTCCAGATTCCTTGCAATAATAAAAATCGATCATTGGTAGCTAGCAAACCCAGGTGACCTCATCACATTTAATTTCACCAACACTGTGATTTTTTTTTTTTTGGTTTTTGGGCCACACCCAGTGACGCTCAGGGGTTACTCCTGGCTATGTGCTCAGAAGTCGCTCCTGGCAGGCACGGGGGACCATATGGGAACCAGGGGATCGAACCGTGGTCCGTCCTAGGCAAGGCAGCAGGCACCTTACCTCCTGCGCCACCTCCCGGCTCCCAACACTGTGATTTTTTATTCCAGACCTATTGTCACCCTCTTCCTAATCTTCCACTCTCCCTTATAAATATCTAGGCATCTGAAAAAATAAGAAAGGTATTTACTTCATCTTCTATTATTAGTATTTACCTAGTAAACTCTTTTCTTATTGCATTTATTTTACTAATGTCTATCTTCATCTGTGACAGTTGTGTCATGATATGAGTAAAAGATATGTCTAAAGAACATAATACACATAATGATATGATTAGAATATAGTACACAGTATCTTCAGCAATATAATTATAATAAAAGGCATATAATATTTAACTTCTGCCATTATATCTTCTAATAATTTTGTAAACACATTTGTGACTTAGTAAGACTCTCAGTTCCAAGTTAAAATGATTCCCCCAAATTCAACCATTGATCATATAAACATTGACTAAAAATACTAAATATTTTTATCATCTTTACAATAAAAATATTTCAAGTATATTTCTATGTAGAAGTTATATGCTACCTGAGTATGTGCCCAAAGCATATAAAATTATTTTTAAAAATAATTTGAGAGGCCAGAGTGGTGGCACAGCAGAAGGGCATTTGCTTTGTATGCAGCTGACATAGGACAGACTGCAGTTTGATCCCCGGTGTCCCCTATGTTCCCCCAAGCCAGGAGCAATTTTTGAGCATATAGCCAGGAGTAACCCCTGAAAGTCACTGGTGTGGCCCCAAAACAAACAAACAAATAATAATTTGAACTTCAGTTAAGAATATTTCTGATTTTCAAATTTTTTTATTTTTATAGATGCAATTGAATCGACATTCTATACTAATTAATTGCAAACCATAAAAATCTGCAAACTTCCTAAAAAAATGGGCTTTCTTCTTGGGACATCAGTGCTATATATTTAAAAGAAGACATATCACCCACATCTTTCTTGTTAGAAACAAATAGCTAAATTTAAATTATAATTGATATATTCATCATAATTGTGATTCAAATTCATGCTTCAAAATGAATATAAATTGCTAATTGGTATAAGAATGGAACAGAATTTGCTTATGCTAGAAATGAATGTTATACTAAAAATCTCAAATCTTATAGTATTTTTAAATATTTATATCAAGTCATTTAATGACAGTAATATGGAAAGCTAATGTCATACAACATTTAAAATTAAACATTCTGCATATCATTTACATTTGTAAAGATTTAAATTATTTGTAAAGTCCTAGAGTGACTCAAGAAGTAAAACTTTAATTAAAAATAAGCTGCTGCCTATTTTGATTTCTACAAACTAATCAAGTTACATGCTACTTTATTTTTAAGGTGTTCTATAAGTCAGTGAAAAATATTTTGTTAAAAGTTCAAAGTAAAAGCACAAACGTTCTTTCAAAATGTAATACAATGTGAATTTAAAGGCTTACTATTGTGAAATATTATTAATTTGGCATCCCATCAATTCCCTTAAGCAGCAAAGCAGGTCCCTAACAGACAATGTGTGTTCAAATGGCAATATATTAGAGAGCATGCAGAAACCTGAAAGAGAAACACTTAATACATAGGTACAAAAAAGGTGTTATTGTTTAACAGTTCACCAAGGAAAATTTAGTGCTAAACTCTTTCCACATAAAGAAGCTTTATTCTTGTTTACTAA
This sequence comes from Crocidura indochinensis, assembly GCA_004027635.1. Lineage (NCBI taxonomy): Eukaryota > Metazoa > Chordata > Mammalia > Eulipotyphla > Soricidae > Crocidura > Crocidura indochinensis. The sequence continues at coordinate 51,908 of PVKC010000572.1, read as the reverse complement.
ATTTCTCCTTTTGTTTTTAAAGAACTTTTTATTTTGACATTATATATATGAATATAAATAACTTCTATACACATGCACATAATTTAAGAAACCAAATTCATTTCAAGGTAAGTTATTTAAAATAAAATAAATTATAGGCCAAAATAAGAGGAACTTAGAGAATATATAATATTCTACTTGATATAAGCTTTTTATTGTATTCAAACTTTCTAATAGCCATTAGATATCAGTTAAAGTACAGATGAACATTTTCTATGTGTGCAAATATTCTCTAGATTTTTAAGTATATAAATGTGTAGGTTCTTTTGGTTTCTATATAACCATATTGCTTGCAAATAATAACATGTTTGTTTCTTCCAATTTTTATTCTTTTATTTTTCGTGCTTATCAGACCCTTCCATTATAAGATTGAACAAAATTAGTGATTGTGCATATTTTACCTGTTTATATTTTAAAGAAATATTACTAACAAATACTAAGTGTGCTATCTACTCTAAACTTTTAGCAAATCTCATTAGCAACTTAATTTTTTTCTACCCCCAGGTATCATGACTGAGCAATAAATAGTATCGCATAGTTTGCTATTTTTTAATGTAGCATACAGTAAAGTTCTGTGTTGAGATTTTTAGTAGTGAACAGTGAATCTCTGATACAATAAATATCATATCAGTAAAATAATACACACATCACATATTATAAACTGACTTCTTACGATTGACATTTTAGAAGAAAGAAATAGAAAAGAATGAAACAAAAGACTAAACTGATATCAAACTGCATTAAATTACTATGAGGAAAAATTTTGAGAGGAGTTGACTAAGTGGGGTAAATGTAGAGTAAAGTGTATTTATACAAAGTGTATCACTGAGGGCTAAAGCCATATATATATAATATATATGTATAGATATATATACTTTATATATTCATACATTTTAAAAATGCCTAGTTTTATACTTTATTTTATACTTTACATATAAATATATATTTATATATATGAAGTTAGGAATTTTGTAAAATGCATGAAAAATAAAGTATGAATATATAAAAGTTACAGTACCTTTTGATAAAAAGACAATGATGTTAAAGCTGAAAGAAAAGCATGTGGTTCACAATCAATTTTCTTCCATTATAACAAAAAAATAAAATGATGCTCAGGACATAATCTGTCTAAGCAAGATAGCCCAAAGAAAAAAATTATCATGCAGTGCATATGTTAGAAAACAAAAAATGATATGCCATATAAATATTTTCAAAATACATAGACCTAATTAATCTCTATTATAAAGTCAAATCTTAAAAATTTAATTATGGGGCCAGAGAGATAGTATGGGATAAGGCATTTGCCTTGCATGCAGAAGGACAGTTGTTCAAATCCCGGCATTCCATATTGTCCCCCGAGCCTGCCAGGAGTGATTTTTGAGCATAGAGCCAGGAGTGATCCCTGAGAGCTGCCGTGTGTGACCCATTAACCAAAAAAAATATTTTTAATTATAACAAAAGTGTGAGTTTATGCAATATCATATACTCCATGCATAACTTGTACATACTTGTTTTCTCCCATAAGTATACAAGAAGCTTATATTTCTAAGCACAAGGAAAGAAATAATAACACACAATATTAAATTAGAATATTTATGAATACACCACTAAAATATAAAATGGCATAGAGTTTATGTTATTAATAATTTCAATACACATTACTGAGCATATTAATTGTGACAATCAATATACATTAAGTTATCTTGCTTCTTTGGTCTTCATGAGCATTATATTTTAATTTAAACTTCATATGGAAGATTGACTTTATCTGGTTTATGCAGCTCAGATTTGAATCACATACAGATAAACAAGGATTATAAATGAAGCATTTGTGATAAATCTTAAAATATACTATGTTAAAGATCACTTTTCATAGTTTTATCACAAAATAATTGTATCATAAAAATAACCTCAGAGCATAGTTATATTTTTGATTCTTTACTAATAAGCAAAATTAATTCAAAACTAGAGTAAGATAGAAATTAAATTTCAGATGCTAATTTTAATAACATACATTTAAATTTATGTTATAATGCTGTTACTTCAAAAAGTATTAAAACAGAAAAATATTAAAAAGTAAATATATGACTGTAATTTCAAATTTCAAAAAATTACTTTATTGTTTCATAATAAGTAAACAAATTTATATTTATAAAAATAATATCACATAATTACTAGTATAAAGTATATCAAATAATAAATTGTCTTGGTCCTATGACCGAATCATCTTTCAAAGGATTTGGTCCTTAATATGATCACATTGTAGTTTAAGATTTCAATATATGAATTTGAGATAAATTCATAGCATAAAAAGACAATAATATATTAATCATCTAGGGCATTATATACAAATAATAGTGTCTTTGTTTATTTATTTGTTTTGGGCCACATCCAGTGGGACTCAAGTTTACTCCTGGCTCTGCCCTCAAAAATCACTCTTGGCAAGCTCTGGGGACCATATGGGATGTCAGGAATGAACTCGGGTCTGTTCAAGTGGGCAGCATGCAAGGAAAATGCCCTACCACTGCGCTATCTCTTCAGCCCCAAATAATAGTGTTTTCACACACACACTTACACACCGCGCACACACACACACACACACACACACACACACACATCACCCATGCTGTGGGAGAAATTGTACTACAAATTTCTCCCAGAAATGATCCTAACCTTATTTTCATCCATGTAGCTTGGATATGCTGACCAGGGAAGTCATATTAACTTAGAAAGCCTTTGGATATTTGCTGATATCTTCCTATAAAATACATTTTAATTACTGCTCAAAAAAATTAAAACTAGATATTCCACACTAACCATAGTAGTTAGCCCACATTTAGGATATTTTACCCCCTAACCATACTAACCATATTTTATTCCCTAACCATAGTAGTTAGCCCACATTTAGGATATTTTACCCCCTAAATAACCAAAAACATAAATTGTAGCAACTATTTGAGCACCCCATTCATATAATTGCATTATTATTTATATTGCAAACATTATTTATAAATATTAATAAGAGCTTAAAAGAATATAAGTATGCACCAACTGATAAAGAAAATGTGATGAAACACTAAAAACTGATGGAGTCACAGTGATAATACGGTGGCTAGCACATTTGCCTTGCACGCTGAAGACTCAGCCTGTATCCCCAGAATCCCACATGGTTCTCCGAGCCTGCCAGGATTAACTCCTGAATGCAGAGTCAGGAGTAACATCTGAGCACTTCTGAGGGTGGCCCAAAATCCAAAACTAAATCAAAACAAACAAAAACTGGGTTGGAGAGACAGTAACAAGGGATTACTATGTTTGTCTCACATATAGATAAAACCAGATTAAACCCTTGCACAGAATAATCCTCTGAACACCACTGAGCAGAAAACCTACAGTGGCTCCCCAAAACTCTCAAATTTTTAAGAAGTAAATGATCTCTGTTATTCAGTTTGGTACCTTTTCATCAGCTGGGGGAATTTACTTAGTCCCTAATGCACCATGATAATGGTAAATCACCCTTGCGGGCCAACTGAGTTGGCACTGCAGGGACCATCTCCCACTCTGGGCAAAACAAGTGGACATAGGGCTACGTTTTGGGTTGTTAAGGGGATTAGTCAGATGTGAGAGCACATGCCTTGCAAGTAGCTGAATTCAATCAGCCCTTAATCTTCCAAGTAAATCTGGATGACCTAGGTAGGTGGAGAGAAAGAAGTAGATTGCCTTTTTCTTCTCCCCACTCAACATAAGTCACCTGGGGAATTTCCACTAGCAATAAAAGCTGACCTTTCTTCTTTTGTTATTTAAAACAAGGAAGGGGAAGATGTTACATCTCCCCAAAGCCAAATACTAATCTTACTTGAATGGTGAGACCCTCCCACAGCTGGGAAGGGTCTGTGGTTGGTAATTAAAATTAAAATTAAAATTGGGGGAAGAGGGATGAGATGCAGCAAGGAAGATCAGAGAACCAGGATGGATGCAGAGAGGCTACTTAGCTTAGGGGCCTTATGAAGACTATGTACATGGCGGTTAGGGCCTTATAATAAAGCTGGTTGTCTCCCTAAATTTCATTTGACTGCTGTGGATCATTTCCTCGCCATTATCCTGAACCCACCTACCTTTGAGCCAAAAGGGCTCCAAGTTCCAGGCTGGTCCGAGAAAGGGCTCACCATCCATCCACACAACTAGTACTTAATAATTATTAACTAATTCAACACATAGATATTACCAATATCCAGAAACCAGAACTGAGAATTCAACAACTACATTTTGAGTTCTTTCTCATCTTTCTCTTTTTTTCCCTTATTAGAAGGTCAGAAAGAGAAACATATAAATGTTTCTGGGCAATTGTTCAGTTTTCCAAATTAAAGAGACCACCCTCCATGAGTCTAAATCTCTTAATTGCATCAACATATATTAAATGTAAAGTCAGGAGTTTAAAAATGGGATAAAAGGATTATGGTGTTAAAGCGTATGGCACAGTTACTTTAAAACTTAGTATTTTATAGACAGATTTTATCATTTTATCATTTTTATTTAAAATTCAAAAATGAACACAAATCAGAATCAAAATTCAGCAGACAGGAAATATTTTGACATTTCCCTAAAAATAATTAGAAACAATACAGGCACATTAAAATTATTATGCATATAATCATAATTCAGTAATAAAATTTTGTATGTAGTTTGGTATTTGGTACATAGTGTCTTTTCACAATGACATTCTTTCACTAGAAAATTAAAATAAAATTTTGTATTGGTGGTTTGGTTTGTTTGGTTTGGAATGATTAAGTTTAGGGTTTCTGGTTTTAGATTTTTTTTATTTTAGTCATACCTGTCTGCACTCAGGGCTTATTCCTGATGGATGTAGACTATATGTATTGTTGGTAATCAAGCAAGGGTTAAGGCATTGCCTGTTGTATTATCTGCCTACATCCAAATTTTTTTTTAATTAGTCTATAGCAAAAAAAAAAAAAAAAGCACAAAATTGGCTCAAACCTTCAAAATGAATGTAAGGAAGTGCTATTGATGGTACAGAGATAAATGATGTATTTAAATATATTTCCCATTGCCTCGATATCAGCTTTCAGATTCATTAAGTACAATTTAAATTATTTGATATTTTAAATTGACATTTTAGTCTAAAAATTATTAGCTAAATTAAAAGATCTAACTGAATAATTCTAATAAAAAGTCTTAATGGTAAATAGTAACAAGTTTAAGACCAATATTTTATTTTTATTTATGAACTTCCTTGTAATAACTTAATCCAGGGGTCTCAAACTTGCGGCCCTTGGGCTGCAAACGGCCCTCCATACAACATTTTGTGGCCCTGCCCTAGAGGAATCTTTTTGTTTTGTTTTGCTTTAGTTGTTTCGGTCATACTCCCCAATGTTCAAGGATTACTACTGACTTTGCACTCAAGGATCACCCCGACTTTGCCTCCTGCGGCCCACAGGTAAATTGAGTTTGAGACCCCTGAAGAGGTGTCAGGGAAAAAGCACAGTGATTAGTGTATTTTTCTTTCATGCAGCCACCCCTGGTTTAATCCCTGGCATCCCATATGGTCCCACAAAGCCTGTCAGTAGTAATTTCTGAGTGCAGAGCCAGGAGTAACCCCTGAGCACTCCTAGGTGTGTCCCCAAAATATAAATAAACAAAATAATAATCCATACAGTAGATCCACACCTTAGCATTTGGGATTAAAAGATAATACAATGGAAAGGACACCTACCTTGCAGGCAACTGACCTTGGTTCAAACCCCAGATTCCCAGATGGTCCTCAAACAATGCCCAGAGTAATTCCTGAGTGAAGTGATCCCTGAGCAAATTTTTAGAGTGTTGCCCAGAATTACACACACAATTTTTTATCTCTGCCTATTTATGAAATATATGGAGTTTTAGTCATAAATGTAAATTGAGAATGTTTTTAAAATAAAGTAAATATTAATATATATTTATTATTTTATCTGAAAAATAAAAATTTACCTGTGACTTTTTGAATATATTTTATTCTTACTTACACAAGGTTTTAACATAATAGAATGATTATTAGATATATAAAACCTAAATAATGACTGAAGCATGAAAATAATCTTAAGCGGCATCTTGGTAGAACATTTGTGTTGTTTTTCTATCCACTAAAATCCAGATTCTAAGAATGGCTGTAGATATGTTTGTTATCAAATCAATCTTTATTTTTTAATAACAACAGAATATAGTTGCATTATGTATTTGGGAAGAGAAAATTGAAACTTAATTAAAATGTATTTCTTTACCAGTTGTCATAGGTAAGTAATGAGATAAATAGAAAAAGAAAACAAACTTCACTGTTTTCTATACACAAATCTATATGCCAAACAGTTCTCAGATCTCCCGAAATTCTCAATAGAGACTGTTTCTTTATAATTCCACTGTGATCTCAATTAGATAAGCTGATAGGATTCTCAGAAACAATAAACATATGTTCTAACCTTATTTCTTGCATAATAGTAATCAGATCATCCTTAGTTTTATAAATTTTATACTTGAACTACATGCTGTGGAATTACCCAGCAATCTGAGGCTCCAACCAGTTCAGAGTTCAGACACACTGACATTGTTTGGAATGTTAAATCTTAAAATATCATTCTAATCCCCACCTAATTTCACTTCCCAGCCTTCTCGACAATTTCAAGTCCCATAGCACATGCATGATGTTCTCTAAGTTCGATTAATAAATAAATGTGATTTTATAGTTCATTATGCAGTTGCTTCTGCAATTTGGATAATTAGTGCTCCATAAAATTAAAACATACAGGGTCCAGAGATAGCATGAAGATGAGGCGTTTGCCTTCCATGCAGAAGGACCGTGGTTCGAATCTCGGCATCCCACATGGCCCCCCAGGCCTGCCAGGAGGGATTTCTGAGAGTAGAGTCAGGAGTAACCCCTGAGTGCTGTCAGGTATGACCCAAAAACAAAAAACAAAAAAGAAACAAAACTACAGAGAAAGCTGACACCTTGCCTTACAAGTTATTTAAAGAAAATCTTGAGAAAACTATAAGTGCTATGTAAACATAGAACTGAAATAATGTCAGATACATTAGACATCTCTCCATTCTGTCGGAAATAATTTTTCAGTTTGTTCTCTCAGTCAATTTGCTATACTATTTTCCCCTATTTCATTAAAATGTTAGAAGTCAGACAAACTAAAATATCTTTTTCCGAAAGTATTTATATGCATATATACATTGAAGCTACATTGATATGTATATATATGTATATGTATGTATATGTATCCTTATAATTTTTCATAGTGGCCACACCTAGAGAAAGTTTGGGGAGAGGTCCTAGACCTATTCCTAGTTTTAGTTAGAAGCCTAGGAAAACTCCCTTGCATGTTCAGTGAGGCAGTGCTAGGAATGGTACAGTGCTGTGGTACTAAGAATTAACTCAATAGGGGCCCAGGAGATAGCATGGAGATAATGCGTTTGCCTTTCATGCAAAAGGTCATCGGTTCGAATTCGGTGCCCCATATGGTCCCCCGTGCCTGCCAGGAGCAATTTCTGAGCATGGAGCCAGGAGTAACCCCTGAGCACTGCTGGGTGTGACCCAAAAACCAAAAAAAAAAAAAAAAAAAGAATTAACTCAATAAAAATTATTAAAAATCACTAAGTGTAGAAATTCTTTATTATGCTATGCAGCAGTATATAACTAACATAGTAGTCAAATTTTAAAAAAGTTCCATACCTATTTTTACCATAAACATGTTCTTTAAAAATTAAGAAAATCTGCTCTTTTCTGCTTTTTTTCTGCCGAGCCGACTCTGAACAACAAGGAAACTCCGGGACCAGCATCTGGCAAGATGTCCCCACCTGATCCACGTGGGGCCAATCCAGCCAGGCGATTGTGCACCCAGAGACTTTAAAACAACACCAGCCAGGCGCTCTACCTCTTTTCTGCTTCTTTTCTGCCTAGGCGGCTCTGAACAACAAGGAAATTCTCCAGGATCGGCACCCATACAGCGCCGCTTCACTCCGCGACTGCGCTTACCTTGTAACCCCTGAATTCCATTACTGTACATTGTAAAGCCAAAAAAAAAAAAAAAAGAAATATTACGTATTACATTCTGGGGACTTGAGGGACAAAGTAATTGTACATGGGTTCTGTTTTATTTTTCTTAATGTTCTTTGGCTAAAAGTTCAAAGTTAAGATATCAGCAAAGGAACTTCTGAGAATTCTATTTATTGGTGATTGTCCTTCCACTGTAACTTTGTCCTCTTTCTTTGCATCTTTGTTCTCATAATTAAAAATAAAAAATTAAAAAAAAGAAAAGAAAATCTAAAACACAATTTTATATCATATTCATATCTTCTTTCATATAGTAAAAAGCAAAAGATGTATATAATCTGGAAAGATATTAGAGTATCAATTTCATTTCAATGTGTCTAAGAATAGGAGGACAATATTAATCTCTAAAGATTCTACCAAATAGGAGTACAAAGGTTAATTTTCAATTTTACACAATCATGTATTTTTATATGTATTTTATAACCTTATTTCCAAAGAATGACTAAATTTAAATATAATATCCAAAACAATATTGAAAGCAAAACATATTTAGTCTTATAAACAATCCCACATCAAAAAAAAAAGTTCTAGTAACCCTGAACTGGATATGACGAGTTTCTGTAAACAGAGTTGGCGCAACATATTTTGTGTATACCATATGACTCAGTGGCATGGAAAATACTATGTTTATTAAATAACTCTGAGACAAAATCCAAGTAATGACTCATTGTAAGAAGGTGAGTTTCAATCTAACTGAGGTTGACATTTTTTAAAAATTTGCAATCTGCTATTTCATAGACCTCCCAGATATCATGAGCAATTAAAAGGTGACCCATTGTTTAAGAAAACACAGAGTAAATGAGTTGAAATAAAAAAAATGGGTTCATTTGTTTACTATAAAGTTAAATTTCTACTATATTCTAGGACAGTTGGACCTCTTCACATGTCTTAGTAGATATTATGAACTTATCTGATGTGATTAAAATCAGATATGAAAGCAAAAAAAATTCTGGGCACCCTTAACAAGACACACACTAAAGCAATTGACAAGGCATATTGAACTCATCAAGTAGAGAGATCTGGGTTGTACTTATGACAAAAGGAAAACTTACACCATATTATCTAATTTAATGTTGCTGCCAAACAACTTTATTTCGTTATTCTAAATCCTATTTGGAAGGTTTATAGGGGATTCTCATAAGTATTTTAAATAATGGGACATTTTGTTTGTTTTTGTTGTTATTTTGTTTTGAAAAAATACAGATCTACTTTGGCAACTCTCTTCTGTGCTGTCATTGCTGTGGTTGTAAACAAGGAAGGAAAATGTGGCATTCAGAAGAGTAATGGAGCTCCTTTGCTTTACCTCTGACCTCTATGGAAAGTTTAATTTTCTCAATATTGCTGACAAGTATAACAGAGACCAAAGACGCTTCTCTTATGAAAGTGCTGTTTTACAAAGACATATTTTCCACCAGATCAAAACATGTGAGGTTTCAGTTCAAAGGAGAAGAAAGGAAAAAGAGAAAATGCACAGAATACACACTCCTTGAAATAGTAATAGGCGTAATGTTTCCTCAAACTTTTTCTAATAGATTCTAATGACCTAAAATGTAGACTAAAATCTTACTCCACTCCAAATTCCTGTGTTGAAATGTTTAACCCCAATGTGATGCTGTTGGAGTAGCTATAAGGTCATGAGGAGAGGGAAGAGAGACCTCATGAATTGGTTGAGGATCTTATTAAAGAAAAGGACTTGAGAGGTTTCATCTTTTCCATATTAAATGTGCTATGAGAAATGGCAATCTGCAACTTTGAATAGGGCTCTGATCACTATTGCATCAGATTTTGCTTTCCAGTCTCTAGAACTATGACAAATAAATGTATATTATATAAGCCACTCGTGATAGCAAAAATGTTATAAGGTTCAATATTTAGCAACATACAGTTTCTTATAACAGCAAAGAAAATATGGGAGATGCTTATTTGGTTGTTTTTTGGGTTTTTTTTTTTTTTTTTTGACTAGATCCAATAATACTCAGGGTTACCCTGGCTCTGCATTCAGGAATCATTGTTGATAATGCTCAGAAGACTATATGGGATGGCAGGTATCGAATCTCAGTCTCCCAAGACAAAGAAATCTCTCCAAGTCAGAAATTTAATAAAATATTATACGAGAAGCCTTTAATGATTAAATTACCATTAATTGAGGATTAATATTGTAAATACTTTAAAATGGAATTAAGCATTTCAAAATATACCCTTACATATAGGTGTTGTGTATTTTTTATAATATTGTTTTTGCCTGTCGGCCCACCTGGATCTTCCAGGGGGAGGCGATTAAGGAAAGAATAAAATAGCTTGTTGGGGAAGCATAAGGGCCTTTTTTGCCTGAGCTGACGGCTTATGCAGTTGACTTTTTGGAGCTGGCTGCAACTGACAAAAGACTCTCTTGGCTGAACCTTTGGTCTCCTAATCTTTTGCATTTGTTGATTATTTACTCCGGATATTATTCCCAAGGTCTCCCCCAAAAGGGGGGACAGAAGAATGGGATTTAATTTATCTTTCTGGGAGTTATTGTGGGCTCAGAAACAATAAGAGGTTCAATCTCCCCCCACATATAGATACACAGAAATATAAACATTTAATGTGTAAATTATATGAACTAAAACAAATTAATGGTATCCTGTATTCTGAAGCAAAAAAGAAAATGAATCATAAAACCAATAGAATTTAAATTCAGTAGAGTTAACATTCACCAAGCATAGAATAGTATATTATGTTTGTACATAGTACATATTATGAACTGAACCAAAAACATGCTTATTAGTATGATCACTTATTAATTATTATTAGGAATAACTTATCACTTATTATTAGGAATTCTAAATAAAGATAAATATCATGAAACATCAGTACTCAAATTTGGTCTCCAAATTTCTACTATCAGAGATGTCATATATAACTGGAAAGACCTTATGCAGATTGCATATATCAAAGTAAGTTTAATAAATGCTCTCTTCCCAAAGAGTGATATGTTTAAAATCTAAAATATCTTCATTGATCAAAGATTGGAAAGGATATACAATTATTAACTATAAATCTTCTGATAATTATCAAAAAAATAGTTTTAGGGAACAAAGTTCAACATATGATCACCAAAACAATTTGTAACACAAAACACCGTGAAAGTATAAACCAAAAATATATATAATTTTACTGAAAACAAGCTCTCTTTTCTTTTTTTTTTTTTTTGGTTTTGGGGCCACACCCAGTGATGCTCAGGGGGTACTCCTGGCTATGCGCTCAGAAGTTGCTCCTGACTTGGGGGACCATATGGGACACCGGGGGATTGAAACGCGGTCCGTCCTAGGCAAGTGCAGGCAAGGCAGACACCTCACCTCCAGCGCCACCGCCCGGCCCCAGAAACTCCCTTTTCATCTTTTATAGCCAACAGAAATAGCTTACACCAAGTGAAATCTAGATTCAAATGCTAACTCTTACAGACTGAAAAAACTTTAATCAATTATAAAACTTACCATCTCCCTGCCTGTCCAGAGAGAATAATAAAATACCTTGTATTTTAGCTTGTAGTAAGCATGCTTATATAATTAAAGCACTTCACATACTCTTCATTACTTATTATCATGGAAAAGCAAATCAAAACTAAGTGAAGTATCATTTTACACTATTAATACCAGCATATATAAAAAAGACTGAAAGCAACCAGTGTTGGCTGGGTTGCTGTATTATAAACTGTTGGTGGTATAGTCCTCTGTTTCAACATCTATGGAAAGCAATATAGAGATACTGCAAAAAAATAATTGTAAGAATAAAAGTCCTATGGCCTAGCAATTCCTACTTGTTGGCATCTACTCCCAAACACAAAAGCATCAATTTGAAAGATTAATGCACATCAACCCAAGTTTAGAACATGCTTAATGTCATTTATTTAATTTTTACTTGGAATTAATATTTTATGTCCAAAACTTGACAATCTTATGTAGAGAACATGAAATGACTTATTTTCCAATATCTAATTTATTTCCCTTTCAGAACTTTTTGATTTCATTTTTCCCTAGAATCAAGAGGTTTACTTAAGGCTAAGATATAAATGGATGAATAATTATTCAATCTTTTTCTTATCATAATTTCTTTGTTTTAGCAAAATTAGGTCCCCACCATAAAAACTGTAGTCTATGGAACATGCACTTTAAAGTGACTAGTATTTCACATACCTGTGGATACTGAATAAGAAGGCCAAATAGAAAAATATTTCTTTTTTTCAACTCCTTTGCATATTCTCTAATGCTCATTAGGCTTTCCATTTTTTGACCAATAGGTACTGCTTTACATTTCAGAAAATGAACCTGAAATATATTATAAAAGGTAACAATTAGTTGATTAGACATCAACAGTACAACTTCGAATCTCGGATCCCAAACTTAGAACTGGCACAATTCATTGCACCAGCACCAAAATTCAAACTCCCCCATTAGTGACCAAAATACTGCTCTGGCACCAAATTGTTCCAGGGTAGGTTCATATGACACCTTAACAATGAGGAAACAAAAACAATGTGATCTAGCAGATTTTCCTATCTCTCCATCTAAAGATGGATAAGATGAAAGACACTCCATCCTAGGAATTATGCAAAAACCAAGATCTCTACTTACAGAAAACTGACTTTGACAACCACAACTGAGCAGAACTTCTCCTGGGACCATAAAGAAAGATCTTGGGTTTTGACAACTAATCTACCCAGAGCTTGTATTTGGTTTTATGACATTGTGCCTCAAGGATAGACATCTCTTAGGCAAAAGGAATTCCCTTTATCTCTTGGGCCAAAGGAATTTCCTTTCTAATTTCCCCAATATTCACTGCACCTATGCAAAAAAAACAACAACAACAACAACAACAACAACAACAAAAAACTTGTCACATGTTTTCCTTTATTTTAAATATTTATCTTCTTTTAATTTTATTTAAACTTTCTATAGGTGCTCAACAAGCTATACATAAAATGGACCTGTTACAATAACAGGCCAGAGGGCTAAGGGTGGAGGTATGAGAGGCATAATGGGAACTATTGTGGAGAGAGATCAACACTGGTGGTGGGACTGGCCCTAATTTTCTGTCACTATGCACCATAAATATAACTGTGAAAGACTTGTAATCCAAATTGATCTCAATAAAAAATATATTTTTATGAGGGGCCAGATTGTATAGTTTGCTAATTCTTCTTTCAGAATAGATTTTCCTAGGCTTAAATATCACACCATAGAGATACTGAGTGATCAAACTTCCCTTTCCCTGCAATTTTCTTTTTTTTAAATAATTTTTATTGTGACCAATGTGAATTACAAATCTTTCACAGTAATATTTAAGGTACATAGTGACATTGAATCAGAGGGTTATTCCCACCACCAGTTTTGTCCTCCCTCCAACTTACTACCAGTATCCCCTTCCTTTGCACCACAGACTGCTAGTATAACTGGTCCCCTCTATGTATAGTTTGTTGAAGATTGGATATTGATTCTGGTGTTGTTGATTTTATGTTTGGTATTTAAATTTGATCCTTTTTCATTTCTACTCAATGTTCATAAAATTATTGCAATTGATTCTGATACCATTACTTTTCCCCTCAATTTATGAGGCAGAACAAGATGATTTAAATTATGTGCTTGTGTTTGAAAAAAGAAAAGAATAAAAAAGAAAAAACAATAAGCATACAAACAAACAAAAAACTGGAATGATTCCATCTAGAGGTTATCAATGTTAACTTAAATAGAAGAAAGGGAGGAGCCAGAGCACAAGTGGTAGGGCATTTGTCCTTCATACACTGAACCAGGACGGACCTCAGTTCAATCTCCCAGCATCCCACATGGTTCCCCATGCCAGGAGCAATTTCTGAGCATATAAGCAGGAGTAACCATTAAGCATCACCAGGTGTGGCCCAAAAAGCAATAAAATAAAAAAAAGAAAGGGAAAAATACATGACAGCAATAAAAACAAAATAAACAAAACAAAATAAATGTAAAAACAACAAAAGACTATTGTTCATTCCATATATATATTTATGAAGTAGAATCATTTCAAAATATACTATATTGTGATCTCATATTAATCTTTCTCTGTCCTCTGCTCATTCTAATGAGAATGTTACATAAATGCTTTATAAAAATATTCTGTTCTATCTATAATACAGGATATAAAATATTTTATAATCATCACAAATGTATTTTGCTTTTCCAGAGAAATATATGATCCATTTCTACAGAGAATAATGCAATGATATTAAATTAAATTTAATTTAAAAGAATGCTTTTAATTTAATAAATATTTAATAACTACTTCTTGAATTTTTCTTAAACATTACAACTGAAAACATATATAGTTGCTTCATCCTCAATTCTCATATGACCAAGACATTTTTTCTGAAAATATTCAACCCATTAAAACAGAAAAGGGAAATAGATAAACATACACACACACACACACACACACACTCACACATTCACACACACACACAAAACTCTGAGTTATTTCTATTTTCTGAATTACAGAATAAAGGATGATTTAATAGCCACAGTTTTTCTTTTTCAAGCTCTCTTTCCAAATTTCTAAAGATGAAACATTTTACAAAATATAGTATAGTGGGGTGGGATGGTTTAGTGAGGAGGGTGCTTACTTGCACAAGACTCAATTCAGATTTGATCCCCAGCATCCTAGTTCCCTAGTCTGTGGGAACTGATTCCTGAGTATGGAGACAGGAATAAATACTGAGCACCACTGGATGTGGCCCAGAAACAACAACAAAAAACTTTAATTTTCCAAAACAGTATTTGCATATAGTAGTATATATGATGATTTCACATATATCTGAATATCTCATATATAAAGAACATATGTCACTATAGCAAATACTTTATAGTTCTTTGTTTTGTTTTGTTTTTTTGTTTTTGGGCCACACCCAGTGATGCTCAGGGGTTACTCCTGGCTATTCGCTCAGAAGTCGCTCCTGGCAGGCACGGAGGACCATATGGGGAACCGGGGGATCGAACCGAGGTCCGTCCTAGGTTAGCGCAGGCACCTTACCTCCAGCGCCACCGCCCGGTCCCCATAGTTCTTAAATTTATATATTTATATACTCTAAATATCTAGAAATAGTATAAATATATATAGATATATAAGTACATATACTGAAAATTATGAACACTAGAACTTCCATGCAATTTATCTTGTAACTAGATTAAGATCTGAAATTAATACAATTAATTGTGAAAAGATATATTCCTAGTTGTGATATGATATGGGCTGGAGAATTTGTACTGTAAATGCGGTACTTGCTTTGCATGCTGCCTACCCACTTAAATTCCTGATAACACATATGGTCTCTAAACCCAGGTAGAACTGATTCCTGTGTCATCTACAAAACAACCACAGTTGTGTACCATATCACCTGAAAGCAATCCTCTACCAGGGAAGACCCTACAACTTCTCTGGCATAGACCTATTCAACAGAGACTTCCCTTTAACACCCAGAGGACTTAACAGCAATAACAACCTGCTTTAAAGACAGGGCTCTCTGCATCATCCTCTAATTGTGAGCTAACTAAAGGGTGCTCCGCATCATCCTGAATTTGATATAGGATATGGACATATTCTGAGATCCTTGGCTACAGAAACCTGACACCAAAAACAGTGACTGTGTGAAAAATAAAAGTTTACTGTCATTAGAGACAATGTCTTGGGTTGGACAACCTAATATGCCTGAAGCCTAGAGTTGATCTTGTGCCAGAAAACTTCAGGGATAAGGTCTCCTTGTATTTAGGTCAAGGCTTTTTCTTACCATTTCCCCTATATTTTGCTGGGCCTACGCAAACAATTTCCACACTAACACAGTCTTTGCTGTGCTCCTTTGACTCATTCTTAATGAATTGCTGTATTCTGATCAATTGTGTCAACAATACTACAGCTTTTAATGTTAAAAGGGTTGCATAGGGGCCCGGGAGATGGCATGGAGGTAAGGCGTTTGCCTTTCATGCAAAAGGTCATCGGTTCGAATCCCCGTGCCCCATATGGTCCCCTGTGCCTGCCAGGAGCAATTTCTGAGCATGGAGCCAGGAGTAAGCCCTGAGCACTGCCGGGAGTGACCCAAAAACCAAAAAAAAAA